>VWZX01009224.1:3590-110008 GCA_013399015.1 Galbula dea | reverse complement strand
GGGGGAGGAGGAGGGGGGGGGGGGGCGGCGGCCCGGCGGCTCCCGCCTCAGCCCTCCCCAGCAGAGGGTGTGCGCCGGTGGGAAGGGGAAGCCGCTCTCCGGGACTGTTGTGGGAGTGGGGGTTGTGTTGTGTGTGTAGTTTTGTGGTGTGGTTTTTTTTTTTTTAGGGGGGTGGGGTGGGTTAGGAGAGAGTCTGTGGTTTCCATGGAGATGAAGCTGAAAGTGCAGGAAATTTAAAGGCTTTGGGTCCTTGCAAAGCAGACAAACTGGTGCCAACGTGCGTGGCTGCTGTTGCTGCTGAGGAGGCTGCTTTGCAACCGGCGGAGAGGAGCGGGGAGGAAGAAACCGGCAGCAACTTCTTCCCCACGCACGGGCGGACAACGAGGAGCAGTGGCGGCAAGCAGAATTCCCAACAAAAAGACGCATCTCCCTTTCCCGGGGAGCGTGAAAAATAGCAGCAGCAGAATTTTGGAGCGACTCCACCAGGAGAAATTTTGTAGAGAAGCCTGCAAGAGAGAGTGTTTGCAGGGGGCTTGTTCGTCGGGCTTACTGGAGGGCTGTCTTTGCTGGTGCTGCGGGGAGTGGAGGTGATCCCCCTTAAAGACAAGCTATTTTGGATATCCCCGTACAAGTTTTCTGATGTATTTGCTTGCACCTTCTTCCCCTGCTGTTTGGTGAACCCAGCCCCCCTTCCCCCCCCCACCGGTCTCCCAAGGATGGATCATTCCCAGTGCCTTGTGACTATATACGCCTTGGTGGTTCTCCTGGGTCTCCGGCTAGAGCAGGGCTCCTGCCAGCACTATCTGCACATCCGACCGGCTCCCAGCGACAACTTGCCCTTGGTGGATCTAATCGAGCACCCGGACCCTATCTTTGACCCCAAGGAGAAGGATCTTAACGAGACCTTGCTAAGGAACCTCATGGGCGGACACTTCGACCCTAACTTTATGGCTGTTTCCTTGCCCGAGGACCGGCTTGGAGTGGACGATCTAGCTGAGCTGGACTTGCTGCTCAGGCAGAGACCCTCGGGAGCGATGCCCAGCGAAATCAAAGGGTTGGAGTTTTACGACGGGCTGCAGCCGGGCAAGAGGCACAGGCTGAGCAAGAAGCTGCGCAGGAAGCTGCAGATGTGGCTCTGGTCCCAGACCTTCTGCCCGGTCCTATACACGTGGAATGATCTCGGCAGCCGCTTTTGGCCCCGGTACGTCAAAGTGGGAAGCTGCTACAGTAAAAGGTCTTGTTCAGTCCCCGAAGGGATGGTTTGCAAACCTGCCAAGTCTGTGCATTTGACGATCCTGAGGTGGAGGTGCCAGCGGCGGGGCGGGCAGAGGTGCACATGGATACCCATCCAGTACCCCATCATTGCGGAGTGCAAGTGCTCCTGCTAGGGGCTTGCACTTCCCTTCTCCAGGACTCACATGGACCTTGGCTGCAACAAAAATAAGAGACATTTGCTTTCTGGTTAACGTTGTAATGCACTGTAACGTGTAGGAGAATGTATATTGTGTGTATATATGGCACCGGTTTAATATACTATTAAAAGGTCAGTATTATACGTGAAATAATCAGCGTCTACTGTATTTTTAAGACTATTACCCTGATCATTGCTAATGTATCTTTTTTTTTGGTATTTATATTCCAGAGAGAAGTTGCTTCTCTTTGGCGAAGGAGGATTTTGTTGATTTTATGGGGTTTTTTTTGGTTTTGTGTTTTTTTTTTTAATAAAAGAATTAAAATTAATACAAACCAAACTTTTTGATAAGAAAATGTTTTAAAGCTATTTTCCATTCTTCGGAAAGCGTGTGTGTGAGGTGTTTTGTTTTCCTTTTTCCTTATGGACTTTTTAGATTTAAAATAAAAAGAATAAACGCCTAGAGCACAATGTTATTGTAAATAGAGAGAACAGTTTGAATGACATTATCCTATGTAAATGAAGAGTATCTGCTATTTATATCCTTGTAGTAAAAGTGCAGTGCAGAATTAAAGTCAACCACTAAAACACGAGCCGTTGGGATGCTGTTTGCTTTCTGCTTTTGCCACCTCCGGGGGGGGGCTTTCTTTCTCCTCCTCCTCCTTCTTCTTTTCCTCCTCCTCCTTCTCTTCCTCCTCCTCCTTCTTTTCCTCCTTCTCCTCCTTCTCCTCTTCCATTCTCAGCAGGACGTTTCGCGCTGGCAGGAGGAGGTGGGAACCTGCTCATGACTCTCCTTGGAAGGGGATCTTTGGCACCTCGGCCACGGGAGCTCCTCGGGGATCCGGTCCCGCGTGTGGGGCCTGGGGGCGGCTCTGGCCCCGCGGATCCTCCCCCGCGGCCGCGCAGGCAGGGCGCGCTGCAGGCAGCTGCCTCGGGATCTTTTTGAACCGCTTTGACATTTCATTTACAAGGGGACACGTGTCTTTCACACCTACCATTGTGGTGGGACATTGCTGAAACTTGACCCTTGGGCTCTGGGGGCTTGCAGCGCAGACACGTTATTAGCCTGATCCTATGACAGCCTCGCACACCCTTCCCAGCCCGGCCGCCGTCACCTCTCGCAGCCCGATTAACTCTTTGGGCTCCCGATCTCGCCACAGATCGTACGGGGACGAGCGCCCTCCTGCCGTGCTTCCACCGGCAGCTGCCCGGTGTCCTCCCGGTGTCCCCTCTATGTCCCCCACCGCCCTTTCCCCGGTCGCCTTCCGCCGCTTCTTTCCGCCCGCTCCTGCCGCTTCCAGCGCTGCCCTCCCCGGTGCGCAGCAGCCCGCGGGGCTCCGCTCCAGTCCCCGTTCGTCTCCGTGGGGATCGTCCCGGGCCCGAGCCGATCGTCCCGGGCGCGCAGTGCCCGCTACTCGCTCAGGACCCGTCGTAATTAACGAAGCATTGACTTTTCCATGCCTGGAGACCCGACCGTTCAGTATCGCATAGATACCAACTGCAAAAACAAACTCTCCACGTGTTTTTCAGAGGCTCTTGACAGTGCCGAAAACAGCCTTTTCCTTATTTATCTTGGAATCAACCCCCCCCTTTTTTTTTTCCTGCCCTTTTCCCAAATTCGGAGAGAATCTATGCTAATGATGTTAAACCGCTGGGGACCCAGCCCAGCCCTGCTCTCGCTATCTCCAAATACATATTCATCCCCTCGCACTCCTTCGGCGCGTTTTACTACTCCTTTCTTTGCTTCTAATTTCAATAGTTTAGGGGGGAAGAATAAATCAGATCTTGGGACATTTCGGGTATTCATTAACCTAGTGAAGAGGAACAGCGGCATTATTACTGCCATAGAAGGCACCCTGCCCCCATGTCTATCTAAGGGTTCATTGTAAAAGGATTAAAAGTTAAAGACCTTCATCTTATGATTCTTTCATTTAATCTTCGTGGCGCCTGAAAGACATGCTGGATGGATGATCACATTTAAAATATTCCTAATGTCGGCTACCTTAGGACTCCAGGCAGAGCAAACAAACGTAATTTATTTCCAGAAGAAAGGGGATATTGAGATGTTTAAGTTTATGAACCACCATTACCATGTATATTTGTTAGATTCTGACAAATACCCAAATAACATTAAAATCAGCCATTCATCACATATGAATTTATGCAAAACCTTCTGTGCCTGGGGCCAATATTTTTTTAGACACAGTTTCACTTGCAGAAAAAAAAAAAGTTTCTTTAAAAAAAAAAAGCCAAAAGCAAGATTCAGGACTGGTAAACTCGAGAATTATGTGAACAGAAACTATTTCATGCTGGGATGGCAGCCAGGGACTTGGGAATGTCAACAAAAGTTCTCCGAAGGTTGAAAATGTCACTGGATTACAATACAAGGTCCTTTGCCCCATTAGCAAACTTGATTGAAGTAATATTCCCACTGCTTAGTGAGGGAGTCACCTTGTGATGTATCTGTCTGTGAGCTGAGTGATGGGGCAGAGGCTTCATCTGGAAACCGCCTCTGACTGTCTGCTTCAGGATTTTACCCTTTTATGTGTGCAGAGCTGTGTGTGGATTTGTGTTATGGGAGTGTAAAGTAAGGGTGGTGTTAATAGAAATATCCTTCACTCTCTCAGTCTCAGTTTTAGTCTGATCCTCACTGTAATCAAGTCAGACACATCATAGATGCTTTCTCAACTAATACATTTACAAGAATATTTTGGGTTAAAAAAATCAACTTCCAGCATCCACAAGGCCCATGAGATTTGTTTTTTTCAAGTAAGTTACTACATTTTGTCAGCTGGTAGAGCAAAAGTAAAGTGGTAGTTTGCACTGTTTTTTCTGGTCAGGTTCACTTTCTGGTCCTCCTGCCCTAGTGTTGAAGTGTTTGGCTTGTAGTGGAAGTGTTTCAAGCCAAACAAATAAAATATCTTTCTGATGAATGTTTCTATGCAAATCTTTTTCATATTAGATTTTGTAATATGTTTTTAAAGCAAAATTGAATTATGGCTCTTTTAAATTGAAATCAGTTCATAACACTGCCAGGTTTTGTTTGCTGATCTTGCTAGTGGCATCGTTAAGACCTCACAGAAATCACTGTGGGGAAGAAGTAAGAAGGGAAGGGCTAGAAGTTTGCTTTCAGTTACTCTTCAGTTCTGCAGTTGTAGTGTCTTCAAGTGTAATGTTGGACATTTCAATTCCTTTCTGCCTCTGCCACAGACTGTGTAGCCTTGGCTGAGTCCTTTAACCTGTGTGCTGCAGGTCCTTAGGAGGAGCACAGGACTTTGTCGCCTTTGGCAGCGTATTTAGTCTTTCTCCAGAATAATTTGCTCTGTCACACCATGTGTTTATCCAAAATCTAGTGAAGTTAAGGGCCAGTGTTCCAGGGGTTCCTCCATGGTATTGGATTCACTATCCAAGCCATTACTTTTGCCAGTGCAGAACAGTATCCTCATCCTCAAACGTTTATGCTTATCAGGAAAAGCATCTGACTTTTAACAAAAGTTGTGATCTTTTAGGCTGATTTGAAAGTGTTGAGAGTAACACAGGTGATAAAAGAATAAAAAAAAAAAACTAGAGCAGAGTAAGTTGTCCAAATGTTTATAATAAGCTCATTCAAAATTAAAACAGATAGTGAGAAGAAAAAGAACCAACCAGGAAAACTTTGTCACACATACCATGAAAGTGTGGTGCCCTCAAGCACACTTAACTGAAAAAATAAATTGGGTTGCTTTTATCCTTTTCCAAATATCACCACAAAGATAAAATCTTGAGATTGCACAAGAGCGTGATGGAGTCATCATGAAAATACCCATGGTTAGAAATGAGGGCAGTAGTGTTTGTAGAAATACTGGGCAAGGTTTTCCTCTTCCATACTTTTAATAGAGAAATAATCTTAATTTAGTAATGTCAACAGCTGTTAACAAATCCCTAGCAGTTCACTTTACTTGGGTTGTGGTAATAAATGGAACCTGCACCATGCTGGCTGGATCTTGGATCCATTAAAGAGAAGATATTCCAGCTCAGAGATTTGCCAGCAATCTGCGCTGAGAGTTGAACTAAATATGACGTCATCATATAATATAACATCATAGCTTTCAAGGTAAGCCAAACCAAAGGTATGTTGGCAGGGGAGTGCTGCCACCTGGTAGAACCATGCTAGGAATAGATACAGGACTCTCATCCAGTGGGGAGAGAACAGCCACACTCTTCCTGGAGTACCCACAAGAATCCTGCAGTCTGGCTGCGTGTGCAGGTCCTCTGGGAGCCCTCCTGCACGCGAGAGCTGCAGGATCCATCTCAATGCTCTCTTGTAAGAGAGCAGCTACAGCACATCTGAAGAGACCCTTTCATTCCCCCCTCCTTGCTCTCAGACCAAGCAAGCTCCAATGGTTAAAAGGAAGGGAATGAATACGTTCACTTGAAACAACTGTTGGAATGGTGCAGAGGCGAACAGAAATATTCAGCAATCAACATTAAAGACTCCAAATCCTTGGGGGTGTTATTGCAGGATCAGCAGCTTAAAGCCCTCTCTCCTGAAGCTGGGCACCAATCTATTTCTGTTCAGTCTCCTGCAGCTAGTTCTGGGTGGGGAAAAGCAGCTGCTCTCTGTGATGTGCTTTCTGAAGAGTGAGAGAAAAGAAGCTGGCAGAGGAATCTGCACAGGTATGCTGTCACAGTGAGTCACTTTTCTCTGCTGAACTGGAGGGCAGGAGCTGCAGAGATCACAGAATCATAGAATCAATCAGATGGGACAATTCAGTCTCCAACTCCCTAGGTAGACAGTTTAGACAGAAACCAGCTGAGAACAGATGCTCTGGGGGCTCACTGGGTATACCTTCTGCCCTCTCTAGGGGTGTATTTATGCTGCCATTAAGCATGGTTCTAAGGCACTTAGTGTGCACTTAGGCCTGGTCATCCTGCAGGTGTCCTGGAGGTCTTCAGAGCTGCCCCTGTGAGGGGGGCACGCCTGTGGCAGGATGTGGGTGCTCCTGTGCAAGAGCTACCACCAGGCTAAAGGCAGCAGGACTGACTGAAGGCACGTGGATCTTAGCACTTGCTAGGCTGGAGCTTACACTTCACCTAAGACAGAGGTTCCCCAGCCCTCTGGTCTCTCTCCCTCAGAGAATCCAAGAGTACTGACTGCATCAGATAACCATAACAGGGTTTGAAAATAGGTTTCACACTCCCTCCTTGGGTTTTTTTTCCCCTCATGAGAGGGGGAGTGGCAAGACTCCCATCACAAAGAACGTTTCTCAGAACCAGAACAGATCTTAAGGCACAACACTAAAAACCTGTATGCAATGGAGAAGGACTGGGTGGCTCGGGGGATTGGTAATGGTATAAAGAGCTTTTCACCGCTAGGCTTCTGGCTTTAGTCCAGAGGTAGTAACTGAAAGCCACAGTCATCTGATGCCTGCATAGTGGGCTCTGTAGAATGAGTTGTTGGTCTCTGCATAGATCCTACCAAGCAGGATCCAGATCACAAAGCCACCACCAGAACTGCCATGCTTGCAAGGATTCTCAGTCCAGACAGCAAAATGAAACAGGAATGAGGCTGTTGGATTTATGTCTGTGATTTAGCAGCAATAAGGGTAGCTTCTTGTTGGAGGGTTCTTGTTTGTTTTGCAGGGATGGGGAGGTGTGGAAATACAGGAGAATACAACCAGGATAGTCCCTGCTACAGATACAACACTAATAGTGCCTAATAATAATAATTGCCTTCTGGCATAGTAATATCTTTATATTTGACCTGCACCCAGCAACTAATTATCTGTCTAGGACTCCAAACTGTGGCCCAGAGGATGATGCAGCAAATGCAAGGGCCATGCTAGCTGCTGCATTGTTGGGAAGTGCTGCTGCACTGTGTGGTGTGGGGCAAATGACCTCCCAGTAAATACATCTTATGCCTCCCAGTATAAACACCTTCTGCTGCCTGGGCTGGTGTGCTTTAGTGAGGCCAGTGCCAGTTTGCAGGGCTCACCTGAGAGGTTACCCCTAGGCGTGCAGCTCTGAACAAAGGATGGAACAGGCTGTGATTCAGCATATCCTTGCCAAGCCACTGTCTTGTACCTGTACAATAAAAAAATCCAGCACCTTTTCTCAGCAATAAATAAGGTGATTTTAATGTCAAGTATTAGGAAAAAGAAGTACATAAACCCAACACATATTTATATAAAGGCCAGTGTAAACATTACCCCTCTGTTCCAAAATGAACCTTCTGGTATTCCAAGCACTTCAAAATATTGTCTGTGAGTGAAAAGTGGACAGAAAATAATTTTCCTTCACTCCTCCTCCAAACTATTGCTTTGGGCTTTTAGAGATACTGCATATCTAGTCAGTTCTATTTTGCTCTTTGCATAGATTTGTGCCTCCAAGGGCACTCTGTTTCTTTATGCAGCAGCAGAATAGTGAAGAATATTGCATAAACATTAGTGTGAACATGCATAAATTAGTAGAGTGACTTGATAGCCCAGTGAGACTAGGTGAAATACTGTCTTTAAAATTGAGTGGACTCCCAAGTTCATCATATTCTGTTGGAGTAAGTGGATAAACGTCAGTTCTGTAGCTAATGCTTGCACAATCCATTAGGTCATTGACTCAAACTTTGAAATTTGGTAACAAAGCCTCACTATCTTGGTTATAATCAAGCTCTAAATTAAGTCTCAGTGCTACATGAAAAATCTCTCTCCTGGCCTTAGAAACACTTTGGTATCTGTCCTCTGTCTCATGGTGTCTGCTGGTAAGCAGTGGGCTTCAGAAGGATGTGAAGAGTCCCTTTTTACTGAGTGGTCTGCTCCATCTCATGTTGTTGTGGTGAGTTGACCCTGCCTGTATTCCAGGTGCTCCTTGTCCTGCTTCTGGCTGGGATAGAGTTAATTTTCTTCCTAGTAGCTGGTATAGAGCTGTGGTTTGGATTTAGGATGAGAATAACGTTGATAACACACAGACAGGTTTGTTGTTGCTAAGCAGTGTTTACACCAAGCCAAAGACTTTTCAGCTTCTCACATCACCCCACCAGTGAGTGGGCTGGGGAGGGGCACAGGAATCTGGGAGGGGACACAGCCAGGAGAGCTGACCCAGACTGGCCAAAGGAATATCCCATGCCACAGGACATCATGGCCAGTACATGAGCTGGAGGGAAGCTGGCTGGGGGCTGCTTCTTGGGAACTGGCTGGGCATCGGTCAGCAGGCAGTGAACAATTGCACTTGGTTTGTATATTCTACCTTGGGGGTTTTAATATAAATATCTACATATATATATCCTTTTCTGTCCTCTTAATCTGTCTTTGACCCAACCCACAAATTTTACTTTTTTTTTTTTCCCCAACTTTGTCCCCATCCCACTGGGGGCTGAGGAGTCAGCAAGTGGCTGTGGGTTTAGCTGCCTGCCAGATGAAGCCAAGACATGACTCCTCTCAAGAGGACAGGGGAAAGAAGATACAAGGAAAGGCTCATGAGCTGAGATAAGGACAGGGAGAGCATTCAGCAATTACCATCACAGCCAAAACAGACTCAACTTGGGAAATTAGTTTAATTCATTATCAATAAAATCCCAGAAGGATAATGAGAAATAAACCCAAAGCTTAAACCAGCTTCCCCCACCCCCTCCCTTCTTTCCCAGGCTTAACTTTACTCCTGAGTTCTCTGCCTCCTCCCCACCAGTGGCACAGGTGGGCAGGGAATGGGAGTTGCAGTCAGTTTATTACACATTGTCTCTGCTGCTCCTTCCTCCTCAGGGGGAGGATTCCTCACGCTCCTCCTCTCCTCCAGCATGGGGTCCCTCCCACAGCAGACAGTCCTCTATGAACTCTTCCAAAGTGAGTCCTTCCCCTAGGCTGCAGGTCTTCATTAACTGCTCCAGTAGGGGTCCCTTCCAAAGGGAATAGTCCTTCAGGAACAGACTGCTCTAGTGTAGGTCCCCACAGGGACCTGCCAGCAAACTTGCTCCAGTGTGGGCTTTTCTCTCCACAGACCTACAGGTCCTACCAGAAACCTGATCCAGCATGGGTCACAGCCTCCTCTGGACATCCACTTGCTTTGGCATGGAGTCCTCCACAGACTGCAGGTGGATATCTGCTCCACCATTAACCTGCATGGGCTGCAGGGGAATCTCTGCTCTGGTACCTAGAGCACCTCCTCCCTTTTTTGCTGACCTGGGTGGCTGCAGGATTGTTTCTCTCACACAGTCTCACTCCTCTCTTCTGGCTGCTGTGGTGCAGCAGGATTTTTCCCCTTCTCAACTGTATTATCCCAGAGAAATCACTGATGGGCTCAGCCCTGGCCAGGGCAGGTCCATCTTGAAGCCAGCTGGTATTGGCTCTGCTGGGCAAAGGGGAAGCTTCTAGCAGCTTCTCACAGAAGCCACTCCTGTAGCCCCCTTGGTACCAACCCCAACAGAGTTGTGTATACACACAGTGAAGTATTCTAGTTAACTGGCAGGTCTGCTAGAGTTCACTCAGAACTCCATGAAGAAGGCATTAAGGCTGGACCACCAGGTCAGGGGTGGTTACACCATACTTAAGCTGTCTTCAAGAAAAGTGCAGAGCATTCTGGTGTGGGCCAGCAAAATCCTAAGCAGATGCTCAGCCTAGGCTTGATGAGCACCTCCACAGAAGGACTGCTCACCTGACTGAAGTAAAGCTTGGACATTGAGTCTCCCTTGGATCAGCCCCAAATGCTCAGCACCCTGTTTCAGAGTCCTGAGGGAACTGCCAGCAGCTTGGGTGTTCAGGGGAGGGCTGCTTCACCTAACCAGGACCAGCTGAGTGTTGTGGTTTGTATAAACTGTTTGCCATGTATGTGTGGCATGTGGCAGTAAATGAAACACTTACTTTAAAACTTATTGAACTTCTTTCAGCAAAAAAAAAAAAAAGAATTAATGTGGGGTTGGCTTTTATGCCTTGTTTCAAATGGAGCAGAGATTTATACACCTTATTATCCTAATTTTGTTCCAGGCACTGCCCTGAATATCTCTCATATCTTATGGGAAATTAAATATCAGGGTTTTTAAAGAGATAATTTTTAATTTCCCACCTATGGCATGAACAAAAAACCCAAGTGTAAGTCTAATGAAGTGGCATGTAGTCAACTGTTCAGACTGTAATCATCCACCAAATATTCGAAGCAATCTGAATGAAACTTTTGAGACAGCCAGACTAGGTTCCTCTTACTCCTAAGCTTCTGGGAGATGCCAACAGACTTTTAAGGTTAACATTTTCAGGTCTGAATGCCTAAGGTGAGGCATCTGGTTCACCAGGCAGGCACCTATGGGGGAATAAAGCCCTGTGCTTTGGGTTTGGGATGCAGAGATTCAGCAGGAGCCAGTGATGGTACAGCACACAGTGGCAGCCAGTGGGTGTAGCCTTACCACTGGAGTTTCTATCTAACACTCTGAGCTTTAGAATTGGTTGTAGTAAGATTTTACCTTTTTTTCCCCAAAAGATGAGCTAATAGAGGCACATTAAAAAAAATAAAATAAAAGGGAGGGGCTTTAGGCACCTAACTGTCCTAGGAGCTGCAGGAAAATCCCATTTCCAAATCTGCCCACTCTGAAGTAATGAGGAGAAGAAGAGGACTTACAGTTTCTCACAGGCATGAGAAATCCCAGAGCAAAATAATTAGATTCTAAGCCATATCTTCTGCCAGGGTGGATTTGTAGGCAAAAAAGGGAGGATGGGGGAGGTAGAGCTAAGGCAAAGTTACCTTCTCTTCACTTTTTTCCCTCCTGCCTCCCACCAGCAGGGTTGATGGTGTCACATGCTGAAGGAGTGGTTGAGTCCCCTCCCTCCTTCCCTGCACCTCTCCATCAGCCCCTGCAGATGTAGTGGATAAACATGTTGACTTCAACACAGGCATTTTATGCCAATGGGAGATCTTAATCTGCTTAGAAAAGAAATGATGTCTTTTCAGAAGTCTCTCTCTCTACTTTTTGCTGCCTAAAATCTTTCTGCACTAGGTGTCATGAAGTTTGTTACCAAATTTTCCCTCACACTGATCATAACATTGTGATTAAAATATTATTTGACCAAATAGTGTATTTTTTTCTTAAACTGCACATTTTCTTTGCAAATTTAGCTTTGTGGAATTTCTTTAGTATTCTGTAAAGGTAAAGCAAAAGATGGGCTTTTTCATCAGCCCTTGTGTCCTCTGTGAAATAAATGGCTTGTAAAGCTATCCTGCCACTCTAGAGGAGCTCAGGAGGAACTTCCAGTAGAGTTATGATGGAAGCCTGCAATTGAAAGGGCTCCTTTGGTGTCTTCACAAAGTAGAGCAGTAGTGTTGAGGCACAGAGCAGAGATGTTCTGTCCCTGTTAGGCAGAGTATCTGCCATAACAATCCCTGTCAGAACCCTGCAGGCTCTGGAGTGGCTGTGCAGAGAATGCTGCCACTTGACCTGAAGAAAGCTGTTAGCTGGCAGCAGTAGGAGGCTTCTGTTTTCTGTGCAGACTTCCCTTTAAAGAATACAGTATCTGTCTTCCACAAGTGTGCTAGAAACCTTCCTCTGCTCAGGTTAGTGGCTCTCTAGTGACCCACTCTGCTGCTCACTGAAGACAGTCACTTGAATATTGAGGGGAAATTGCAATGTTGGTCATACATTAAGCCATGGAACATGTGAAACTTGGTTTCCTGTGGATTTACATCTTGAAAATGGATTTTTGGAGCTCATTTGCCAAACATGTTTGGAGCCAAACCTGGCCAGCACTAACCTGACCCTCCCGTTTCTAGGGAGCATTGTCTTGCCTGTGCACTGCAAGCCAGGTGACATCAGCTTGGAGTGAGCTGAGCAGCACCCTGAGACACAATACCTGACTCCTGGGCTGGCTGTTTGTCCCCCTGGCTGAGGATTTGGGTTGGGTCCTTCATTTTTAATAACAGCTGAGCTCATGCTTCAGCTTACCTCAGTAGTGGGAGCTACTAGATCTCTCTTCCCAAGGCAGCTTTTGGGGTTTATTATTGTCAGGAGTTTAATATTCATAACTGAGAGAGCATATAGCCACATACAGAGCACAGCCCAATAAACCTGATCTCCTTTGAAAATAAATGGCTGTAGCACTGTAGTAGATCTGAGTCCCCTGAAGCCATGAGTATCTCTTACTAGATGTGTCAAACAGCCCTATTGCAAATCATCCCCAAATCTCCTGCCTCAGATGCTCTTGAGCATCAAGTCTGCAATGGCACTTCCAATGTGTGAGTCAAGTATGTTATTTATTTCAAAGGATTTTGCTGCCTTCTAGTCTTTCTGAGCCATTCTGTTGTTTATTCTATGACCCTTCTCCCTCTCCTTAGTGTTCTTGATTCATTTCAATGTACTGCAAATGAAACCAGATTGAGAGTCCCCTTGAGAAACCTCCCCTGTTTCTATATTTCTGCTGTAAATTGCTCAGAATAGTTCTTTTAAAACAGCAATTATTCCAGGCCCTTCTTGTGCTACTTGTCTTCCTGAGCTCAATAGCTTTATCTGCCTGGACAGCTGAGAACAGGATCTTAGCAGTTCTGGGACAGAAATGGTGACCCAGTGGCAGTGTAGCATCAGCTGTGGCCACTTTTCAGCTTTGAAAACATGAAACATTTATTTTTTTCAAAATAAAATATCTAGTTCTGATGTTTTCAGAGCAATACTTACTGATTTTTTTAATTTCTGATGGTTTTCATTATTATTTTGAAAGTCCTGATTCAGTTCTGTTACAAAAATCCATTCCTGTCTAACCTATGCAAGCCAAAATCCTACCTCAATCAAAACTAAGCTCTTGCAGACTGAAGGGAGCATTTGGTGTGATTCTCAGCTGGTGTTTCTTACCTCTTAGCTCACCAACAATTCTTTAAATAATCCTTGTTTTTGGTGAGCCCCAAGCATATATTTAAATGATTCAGCAGGGCTGTGAGGAATGGGAAAATGAGATTGCCTGAGAGCTCAGATGAGATGCCAGCCCCATAGCTGCAGTAAATCAGCATGGCTTTGCTGCTGTCAGGAGAGCTCCTCAGTTCTGTGCCAGCAAGGGATCCAGCTCCATGGAATGTTTGGGTCAGTGGGACTGTGTAGATGGAGTCTTCAGGTGACCATGGCTTGAGCTGAGATCCTGGAGAGGAAAGACTTGTGAGGCAAAAATATTCTCTGACTTAGCCATGGCATTAGCACGTGGTGCCTGGTTTTGGTACTGTTAGTATAAATCCTCTGTGTGTGGCTGTGTATTACATGAATTTGCTTCTGTACTCCTCCTTCACTAGGGATATTACAAGTTGCATGACTTCCAAGTCTTTCTATGTGCTGTTGATTAGCATTCCACCAGGATCACTAACCTATTAGAGTGTCTGTCACTATTGGTGGAAAAGAGTCTTTTATTTCCTTCTCAGATGATTTTGCTTTTCTTCAATGGTGTCCATAGCAACACATACTGGTAGTGATGAGTCCCTGATTCTGTGGCAGGCTTTCCACAGCAGTGTCTTGCCAGGAACAGCAGTTGACCCGACATTGTCAGGCTGCTCGGAGGCACGTAGCCACGCGGGTTCTGCTGCTGCACGGTGGCAGGTCAGCTCTGCTGAAGGACATGGCTGCTTTCTAAACAGCCAGCATCTTGGGAATCTAACTTTGGAAGGTCTTTGGACTGAAAGTCCTGTTCCTGTCCATGTGTGCAACTATCTCTGCAAATATCAATTTGGGGCACTCAGCTGAAGGGTAGCTCTGCTAGCAAACTCTCTGTGGAAGAGATTGTCCAGAAGGTGTTTCTTTGCTAACGAGGAAAGCCATCTGTCCCTTAATCTTCTCAGTCTCCTCTCCCTGTTTTTAACCTTTTTGTCTAGGTAAGAGACATTGCAAGGAGATGAGTAATCTGCAGACTATCTGTGCTGCAGATTTGAAATTAGAAGCAACAATCGAACATCAAACACAAGTCAGAATGACTTCATCACCTAGGCTGAAGCTGGCAAGGAGGACAAAATGCTCTGCTGTGTGGTCTCCTGTGCCTGAACCCAATATTCAGAACTAATAGGAACAAGTCTTGGACTTAGTAAGAGTTGGCTTTCTATCACCATGTGCACAGAGCAGGGACCAGATCCAGTAACCTTTCTTCATGCAAGTAATTCTTGCTCACATATGTAATCAATGGGAGGATTTGCTCAGGTCAAGATTCTCCACATGTGTAAAAGTGGAAAGGACCTGGGCAAAATTCGGCCGTTTTTCTTTCTCTGACTCATACTTGTCTCTGGATTTGCTTTGTGTATGTATTGGCACTGTGGTTGTCTCCAAGCCCCAAGCACATATCTGCACTTCTTTATGTTGTGTTTTGAATGCCAAATAGACATCCTGAGCTTCTCGTGCACCCATCGAAGAATGAAGCCAGTCTTGACCAAGCGCCTCTTGCGTGAAAGGAAAACGAGTTGTGCTGCTGCAGTGCCCCTGCCATCTTCATCTCTGCCAGCAGCTTGCCCTTTCTGGCTTTCAGTGCCCTTTGACCCAGGGACAGTTTCACCCTGCTGCCTTGGTGTGAGGGTCCCACCTGAGCTGGGGCCAAGCACAACGAACATGATGTCAACAGATGGATGCTGCTGCAGTCGACAGACCGCGCTCGAGTGTGAGTGTTGAGAGCAGAGCTCGCAGGTGGGAATGGCCAAATGTCTGTCTGTGCTGTGGTTAGGGGGACATACCATTGCTAATTCTGCTGTGGGCTGTCTTTAACTGAAAAAAGAAATTCTTCCTTCACCACATAAGGAGATGTTTTGGCCTGTTGGAATTGCCTGGGTGGTGCAAAGGAAGGTGGGGTGCAGAGAGACATTCTAATTAAGTCTCTATCCCCTTTTGTTCGTATCTTTTTAGGAAAGCCCCTATGGAATAGACCAAAATAAGCTCCTACCCCTAGCTGAATAGGTTGTCAAGGTGCAGAACTATATTCTGAAGACTTATGCATGTGTAAGGGGTGTGTAACATTTTTGTCTGAATGGAGCCCTATGTTCTCATAATTTATAGTAAGTAATCTTATTTGCAAAGCATGCCCTTACAGTTTTAAAAAACAAGTTAATTGACTTGCATAAAAATCAAACATGTCAAAGTTTTCCATCTGGACACAAACACCACATTGAGCAGCACACTGCTACAATAGCCATGATGCAGTCTGGGCAACCTATTGAGATATTTCATAAACCAAAATGGAATCTTAAAAACTCTTGTCAGTTTTGCATTCCTCCGAGTTGCTGAATTTAGGAGTCCATTACTCCACTAATTATACAATGTTTTATTTTCTTCCTTCTGTAAATAAACAAACTTGTGTCTGAATTTTGGCAAGGGGCACTAGAAGCCAATTAGAAGGTGTTCCCAATGTATTACAGTATTACAAACAAGATGCCTTTTCTTAGAAAGGCAAGCACACCGTGTTGCTTTTAATGAGTGTGAAAATATACCAGTTGCTTAATCACTAGCAACTTAGAAGCAGAAGTGAGTCCCTTCTCAGGAATGAAAAACATGGCTTAGTTTCTTTACTAACAGATGACATTTTAATTTAAAGCTCCAGTTTTTGTCTGGAAGGGCTAAAACATCTGAATTATTTGAGAGAGAAATGAGAGGCAGAGGGGAAGTGTGAGAGAGCAGGGGGGCATTGTGTCTGAGCAGGCTTCACTCCCTGCCCCTTTTGGGTGGTGTGGAGAGGGTGTCCCCTCTGGTTTGTGTTTGCAGAGCTGCCTGAAGTGCTCTCTCACTGCTGGTACAGGTCATTCACTCAGTCTTGCTTCACTGTAGCACTAAGCTGGATCCAAACCAGAGCCCTGTTTGGTCCCAGCTGTTCAGTCACTGTAGGGTAGGTTATGCTTGCTGGATGTCATAGGTGCAGGCTGGAGCACAGCAGTGTCCCTGAAGGAGCAAGCCCCAGGAGGCATGTGACTCAGATGTAGTTTCTTCCTGTGATCCTCTTCTAGGTATAAAACCAGGGATGCAGCCTTGACTTACTGTGAAAGGGCAAAGCTTCTTCCTCTACAGCCTAGACAAATCACAACATGCAGGCTCCTGGTGAAGCAATAAAAATATTAAGGTGGATAAGAGACTGGATAGAACAAACAGCTCCATATGGAGATCCTTTGTCCTTGCTTCTCTTCAGATGTTTGTCTAGAAACATGAAGATCACCTGATCTAGGACTTGTTCAGCAGGCTCAGATCAGCTGGTGCTGCACCTGGACAGTGAATCTGCAGCCAGTGGAGGGGTGCAAATTCCACCCAGCAACACTAGCTGCTGGTCACTGGGCTGGTGGCAGGAGTATGTTACTTGCCAGCAGATAGAAGGGTGGAAGGATCTGGCCCATCATGAGTTTTAATCCTTCTTCTAAAAGTAAAATGAGCCTTGGGAAAGCTCTGCAGTGTTACTCAAGAATAGAAGAAGGAGTCTTAGTGGCTTTATATGGGTTACAGAAATCACTAGTTTATTAGAAAATGGACAATTTTAAAGGGAGCATTTCCCTTGAAGGGAACATTTAACATCTTTGGGTTACTTTGTGGATATATGATTTTACATTTTAAAATAATGACATCTTTTAGAGCAGAAATCTTTAATTTTTTGTTGAATAATGCTTTTCCTGCCTCAGAGCTACCAAGCCCTTGTGAGCCAGTCTCTAGCCTCCACACTGCTCAGCACTAAGGCATCTGCTTCTGAAGCCACTGCTCAGTGAGGTGTTGTGTGGAGCTTTGGCCACAGTCAGGGCAAATTGCTAGCAGCCAGAAGGGCCAACAGGGTCCTGGGGTGCATCAAGCACTCCACTGCTAGCTGATGGAGAGAGGAGCCAGTCCCACTCTGCTCAGCACTGCTGCAGCCTCACCTGGAGTGTTGTGTGCAGTGCTGGGCACCACAATACAAGAGGGATGTGAAGTTGTTGGAGGGCACCCAGAAGTGGGCCACAAAGATGGTGAAGGGTCTGAAGGGAAAGCCATACTGACTTGGTCTGTTCAGCCTGGAGAAGAGGAGGCTGAGGGGAGACCTCCCTGCAGTTTAGAACTTCCTCACCAGAGATGAAGGAGGGGCAGGAGCTGATCTCCTCTCTGGTGACCAGCGACAGGACCCAGGGGAATGGCATGAGGCTGTGCCAGGGGAGGGGCAGGTGAGATCTTAGGCAAAGGTTCTTCACCCAGAGATTGGTGGAGCACTGGAACAGGCTCCCCAGGGGTGCACTCATGGCACCAACTCTCCTGGGATTCAGGAAGCATCTGGCCAATGCTCTTAGCCACATGGGGTGACTGTGGGGCTGTCCTGTGCATAGGCAGGAGTTGGATTGATGATCCTGGTGGCTCCCTTCCAACTCAGGATATACTGTGATTCTGTGATTCTATGAGAGGTGGTGTTGGCTAACTTGAAAACCAAACCCAGGAGATTGAATCCCAAGCCAGCTCTATTGCCATCTCTAGTTAAGTCAGGAGATGCCTAAATCAGAAAGGTAGTGTCCCTAGTTGGAGCAGCAGAGCACAGATAACAGCAGCACAGGTAACAGCCTATTTACCACTGAAATAATTTGCTGTCAATCATGGTCACAATTTTCACCCAGGCTTTATAAGACCATAGCAAAAGCAGTTCAGCAACCCATGGAAGTTAGAGGAGTGCAAGCTGCCCACTAAACACACAGCCTAACCCCTGTGAGGTTGGCTTCAAGTTGAAGCAGGGGAGGTTTAGATTAGATTTAAGGAGAAATTTCTTTACTGAAAGGGTTGTGAGTTCTTGGAATGGGCTGCCCAGGGAGGTGCTGGAGTCACCTTCCCTGGAGGTGTTCAAGAAACATTTAGATGTGGTACCTGGGGCATGGTTTAGTGGTATGTTAGTGATAGGTATGGTTGGACTTGAAGATCTTAGAGGTCTCTTCCTGCCTCTGTGATTCTGTGAGGACCAGGGATCCTGCCCAGGGTGAACCTCAGGAGACAGGGTTCTTTTTCATGAGAAAGCCATGACTGGTGAACCCCTTTGTGTGTTAAGTAGTTCAGTGCAGATGTAGATCAAAGCAATCTCTGCTCCCTGCTCAGTAGGAGGAGTGGACTGGGAAGGGGCTGTGCCTGCTGCTGAGTCCACATGGCAGCCTCCTGGAGCTAGCCCTAGAGTGCTGCTGCTGGGGGACAGCCCTGTGCTTCCCTCCTTCCCACCACTCACAGTTTTGATGAAGAAGAGGAAGAAAACGTTGGAAATTTCCCCTTTTACTGTGATGTATAATGGAAAGTCAGTCTTGTTTGTTTGTTTGTTTTCTTTTAGTGATGCATCTGAAAATGTTCAGGGTCCAGTTCTGAGAAGAATTGTGAGGCTCTGCCTGGGTAACAAACTTGCTGTTAAAAACAGGAAAAAAAATCAGGTTTGCTTGTAAAAATTCTTTGGTTTTCAGTACCCAAAAGCTGAGGGGAAGAACTCAGTTCAAAACTCAAACATTTCAGCTCTCTGTCACTGAAAACCAAATAATTGTCCTTGAATGGTTTGTGGTGAAAGGAATAGTTTCTAATCTGGTCCTGAGATCTTCCAGGACGTGTAGGGACCAGTAGGCTGTGCCTTGGATGGGGACACAGGAGGCCAGAGCTCAGATCTCAGCTGTGTCAGAGGTTTTGACAAGCTGCATAATCTGATTGGGGCTGTCTGCATGCCCTGATAGAGGTGGCTGGAGTCAGTTCTGTCTGGTTTGGTGGAAAATAAAAGCCAGTTAATGAAGTGGTGGCTTAATGCTGCTTCAGGCAAGCTCAGCTCCCTGTCCTTGCTGTCCCCTCCTGAGAGAAACTACCCCCTGCCTGTGTTCAGCTCAGCTGGGCATTTCTTCTCCTTTCCTCACACCCTTCCCTTTCCTCTCCCCATTCACACCTGAGTCCCCATCTGTGCTCTCACCTCCAGGCTCCCAAAGCTGGAGGCAGGTGATCAGGCAGCACAGCCCTGCTGAGGCTGCCCCTGGCCAGGCTTGCCTGTGTTCCAGGAGGCTTGCCTTCAAGGACAGTCTCTGGATGGCTTAAGCCTGTCCTCTCCACCACTCAAGACCCCCCCTAGGTGTCCACACTGCCTGGTAGATTGTGATGCTTCAGCAGGGTCACTCCAGTTGGCCTCTGGTGGTCTCTGGGCTGTCTGCAAGGCTCCACGTGGGCAGAAGACAGCCAGATCTTCAGAGCCACTCTCACAGACACAGAGCAACTGCTTTTCTGTCTCTGCTTGTTATTCTGTTAAATGGGAACAATATCCTTCCCCTCTTTTCCCTCTTGAGTTTGGTAGGGCTCTCTGAGAGGGTCTGTGTGCTGCCTTCCCAAATCAAGTCCCTGCAGAGAGGTGGCTGTTCCCTGGTGCTCCTGCTCAGGAGAGAATATGCACACATCCAACCACTCCTTTTTGTGCAGATCTTTATGAGCATTTTGCTTTACTGGGAAGGATCTTCAACTGTGGTAAATTGGGCAAGTGTCCACCAAACTAAGAGCAGCTCTACCAACTTACACCACCTGAGGAGCTTGGCCCCAAAGTATGCTTGGGAGGAAAAAAAACTAAACTTGGTGTAGGAATCCTTTTGTTAATGCAATTAGCATATTTTGTGTAGACAGCATTTTTAAGGAGTTCTGTTAAAAATAAATTCCTGGAGCCCTGGATAAATAAATAGTTGTACAGAAGAGTCTTCTGTAGCCACCAGGTTGCCAAAAATTATCAGTAATCCTCAGTCAGATGGAATGTACAGTTGGCAAGGGGATGGCAGGAAAAAGTTCTCACCAGTTCTGCCTCCTGTTCCCATAGAGTGAGAGATGCCAAGTCTTCCCCTGAGTGTCTGAGATGCAGCTGAAGATGGGAGTGTTTGTCATTAAGGAGACTTTGTTCTAGTTAAATAACCAGAGAAGGGCTCCCTTCTGCTGCAGATTTTTCCATCACTAGATGTTGATTTCACACCATGCTTTATTTTATTCCTGAAATTTGACCTCCCTCTGCATTTAACTCACTTTAGGTCAAAACAGAGAAGATGCAAATGAAGCCCCACAAGTCCAGCCCACTAGTGATGTGGGTTTGAAGTCCTGAACAAAAATAAAAATGATTTACAGACTAGTCTGGAGCAGTATATGCCTTGAAAACTGAGGTGCAGGATGCTGGCAGCTGATGTATGTATTTATTTAGCCTTTGACAGTGCTAGGATTGATGATTTGGGGTGGGATTGGGGTTTTTTTGCAAAGTGACTAGTGATTTTAAGGGGTTTTATTCTGAGTGATGAAATTCAGACAAATGAAACTGGCATGTGCTCCTGCTGTCTGAAACACTGCTTTATTTAAGCCCTGCTTAGTAAAGCCTGAGGAACCCCCAGTCACTTGTCAGTGCTGCATGTCTTGGCCCCTGAGCACTCTGCATGGAAGTGGGTAAGGGGCCAAGAGCTGGAGCTGGTTTTGTGTCAAACTGTGGAGTTCCCACTTGGCTCAAGAGGAATCACAACTGTTCAGCTGAGGGCAAACTCTGGGATCCTTCAGGATCAGAGTGCAATCCCACCATGGAATCCCAGCCTCACCCAGGGTCTGTGCCAGGAGTTGACACCTACAGCAGGAACACCACAAGGATGGAATAACAAAGGGCAACAAGGCTGCTGGGGGGCCTGGAGGGTGAGATTTATGAGGAGTGCCTGAGGGAACTGGGGTTCACAGAATATCCCAAGTTGGAAGGGACCCACAGGGATCATTGAGTCCAAGTCCTGTTTAGGCACAGGACAGCCCCAAAGTCACACCCTGTGTCTAACAGCATAGTCCAAGTGCTTCTTAAACTCCAGGAGAGTTGGTGCCATGACAGCCACCCTGGGGAGGCTAGGATTGTTTAGTCTGAGGAAGAGGAGGCTCAGGGGGGATCCCATCTCTCTCTCTCCAGCTACCTGAAAGGAGGTTGGAGTGAGGTGGAGGTCAGTCTCTTCTCCTGGGTTAGCAGTGAGAGGACAAGAGGAAATGGCCTCAGGTTGCACCAGGGGAGGTATAGATTGGATAGCAGGAACAATTTTCTTCCCAGCAAGAGTTGTCAGGCATTGGCCCAGGCTGCCCAGGGCAGTGGTGGAGTCACCATCCCTGGAGGGGTTCACAAAACATCTAGCTGTGGTCCTGAGGGCCATGGTTTAGTGGCATGGGGGTGATAGGCTGAGGTTGGTCATGGAGGTCTCTTCAACCTGTGATTGAATTCTGAATTCAGAATTCACCTGCATTCTGTGATTCTCTGGCTCTGTGGAAAGGTGCATCTGCTCAGGCTGAAGTTCCCCACTCTGGCCAGGCCCAGCTCTAAGAACTGTAGCTACTAAACCTTCCACCATTAGATTTATGCCATCACATTCTTCTACACCAACAGAAAAGTTATAAACACTTTGCTGCTTAGAAAAACCATCTGCTGAAAAGTTTAGTAGCTTAATTGCAAACTTCAAGTGTGTAGAAATGCTTAATAGTCAGAAGAGCAGAGCTGCAGCTACAGGAGCAACACTGTCTGCAGAACACTTGCATCTTCTCAATTAGCCCTGAAGGTAGACGTCTGAGAACAGAAAAATTAAGTGAGACTGGAAAGATTTGCCATCATTGCTGTGATTAAGCTCCATTCAAACTCCATTTTTCAGTGTTTTCCTGACCACCAGACATAAAGGCAAAGCCTAAGCTATTTAAGGACTAATACAGCTGCAGATTAAATGAATATCTACATTAGAGCAGCTACTTACTGTGACTGTCAAAAGTGAGTTTTACCCCAGAGAGGAGGTAGAAAGGAAACAAAGGAGGATCTTCTGTGTGAACCCCTGAAATCAGACACCAGCAGTCAGGCAGAGCTGTGCAGCTGTAACACAATCTAACCTTTTCATCTTTAGGCTGCAGCAGTTTCATTTAACATCAGACTTCGGGCAGCAGCTTTCAGCCAGCCGCCGAGAAGGGAGCTGGCATGTTGGGGCTGCAATCAGCATTGATTCCATGCCTATAACTGTTCTAGCTGAATCAATTAGACTCTGGCTTTATAGGATTAAAGAAAACGTTCCATTTGGAATGGAATTTGGTTGATTCTCATGGCAGAGAGGAACTGAAGGGAGAGAAAAGAGAAAAAATGAGGGAACAGTATGAAAACTGGAGAGAAAATGCCTCAAGTGTTTTCTCCTAGAACAAAAGCTGTCCAGATAGAGCAGCTCAGCCTGAGAGAGGATCCACCAACACTGGAAATATTCCTTACTTCCCATGAAGGGAGAGAAGCACCAGCTGTGGCCTTTCGCTTCCCAGAGCAGTTAGGAGCTGACACTCAGAGCTCACTGCAGATGGTCCTGAGCCACCATGCCCAGCACTGAAGGAAGGGCACATGTTTTTCTGTCAGAAGGAGCAGACTGGGCTTTGGGGAGAGCCCAGTTTAATTTCTTCTCTGCCACAAGCTTCCCAGGGCAGACAGTATGAAAGGTTCAGGCCTGGTCCTGTGTTTTTAGAGTGCCTGACCCAATGGGACTTGCATTTTCTGGTTGCATTTCTTGCACACAAATCCTGATTATCTCTAACTGATCCAGTAAAATTATGGCTATGAAATGCAGTGTTCTCAATGCTTTTTGCCTGTTGAGTGGTAGAGTTGCAAAATCAAGTAGCAGGGGTAAGATAGAGCTCTGAAAGTCTTTGGGTTGTGGTTTCTGTATTTGGCACAGATGCTGTATGGGGATTTTGAAGTACTTTTCCAATTGCTAATCACCCCACCATTGTAAAGCAGGCATACTTGTAGGTGTTTGCAGAGAATTCCCTAAGGTATCAAAGACTGTTGCTAGTCAGAGTTCATCTGTCACAGAGCAAGGAGCAGAAGCCAGAGGAGAAGCTCTTCCCACTGAGCCACATCTCATTCTGGTGTGAAAGCATCCACTGCACTCTGCTGAAGTGAGGTTATGGAGTAGCTTGTGACAGATACCAACAACACAACCCAGAACTCCTCACAGTCTCCAGCACTCAGATGAACCTGTCTCCTGCAGTAGTAGTCTTCATTTACAAGTGCTCTGAGTGAGGTGCCAGGCCAGAAGTGCTGGAGATGACATCATCTGTAAGGACTGAAATCATATCCTTGGTTTATTCAAAAGCAATTAGAACACAATTTACACCCTCAAGTTTGGGGTGTGTGTTACAGGGCATGTTCCTATGCATCCACACAACATTGTGCTCTGAGGCAGTAAAATCTCATGTGTGACCCCAAGGAACCCAGCACAGTGAGCAGACAGTTGCCAGCCACAGGCAGCAAAACACTGGCATGGGAGCACACCTCTGACAGCTCTCCTGAGAGCTCAGGAACCTCTGGCTTTTGCCTCTGTGGTGTGGTGAGGTGTGCTGTGCTGTGCTGTGCTGTGCCAACAAACATTTTCACAGTGAAAACAGCCTTGAGCACCCAAGGGTGCACTCACACCCCAGTGACAAGGCAGTGTCTACCAGTGTGGAGGTGGGAACCATCGTGGTTCCTCCCACCATGGTCACCAGCTCGGGCAGTATATGCCCATGACTGCACAAGCATCTCTGCAGCTGCACAGTCCCTGTCCTGCAAAGCAGTACCAGTTCTGGGCAGCAGAACATGCTCCCCCAGAACAGCTCACTCCACCCTGTGAGGCCTGGGACAAATGTGGTCATTTTGAGTAAAGGAGTGCAGTAGCTGCTCAAGGAGGATTAATTGATGATGTTTGATTTTATAGTTCTAGGTTAATTGCACTTTTTTCCCTTTCCCAATTAATCTGTGTACCTGACAAAACAGTGCTCAAGCAAATTTCCGTAAACTGAGTGGGGCTGAGCAGCTTCTTTCAAAGGATACAGCAGAAGCTTCACATCAGAAACATCAGACCATCCTTGAAGCTTCTACAAGCTGCTGTTAATGAGTCTGCAGTTATTTGGACTGTTGTTTAAAGTAGATAAGATTTTAAATACTCCTCTGGCCTTAAAAGCTGTGAGAAAATACTGCTCTCTCTTTGCTTCCTTTGCTGGAAGCAGTGGACAGTGATGCAAGGATCAGCAAAACAGCAGGTATCAGGAGAGCTGGAATGGGGATGCTGAATTTCTTCATGCTCCAAACTCTGTCTGTCATCCAGGTGTCTGTGTGAGCATGGGGATGCAGTTCAAGGCACACACAGGCAGGCATTAGGATCCCATTTAGTGGGGGAAAATTTGCAAATGCATGAGCTTTAAGATGTGTTGGTGCAGCAAGCATGCATTTAAAGATGTTCTTCAAAGACTTCCTGAACTCAGGCTAGGAACTGTGCTAAGGTAGTTCTGGCCAGGTGGAGGGGTTTTATTTCACCCACAAATAGCATGCCCTGCTTTGCCAGCATTAGCAGCCTAACATGGGGAGTGATAATGTAACATTTCCCTGATTGCTGCAGTTGATTTTATTTTTAGAATAGAAGCATTTATATAACAGTCTTGGTAGAGATTTAGGGTACAAAAAGCCCCTCACCCAAGCTACAGCTATTAACCTCCCCTTGTGTTTATAAAAAGCTACTTTAATACAGTGTTGTATAAAGTATGTATAAAGAGAAAAATCCATTACAAGCAAGGGGATTTTCAGTGAAGCATTAGCCTGGTAAGAGGGTTAGCAAGGTTGGTGCTTTTTTCCCCTTCCTTTCTTTTTTGTTTTTCTTTTTAATCAAGGCACAACTTAGCCTAAGCAGTTAATGTGCAGTTTTGGTGCCACAGATTAAATTGTGCAGGCAAAAGTACTGCAGGGTTTTTGTAAAGACATATATTCAGTTCATTGATACATATAAATAAGATTATACCCTTTCCCCTGTACTTGCATTATCCAAGACAAGTATTCAACATCATAATACAGAATGGTTATTCAGAGTTCACTAATTATGGCTTCATATCTGTAAATGAGATTATAATATGGCCAGCTCTGGGTCCTGGTACTGCCTGACTGAGTTATGCTGTGACACTTGGAGGCAGCAGAAAAATAGCCTGGAGAAAAAAAATCCCAAACTCTTTCCCTAGGAAGCTGGTAAGAGTGTGTGTGCAGGGCAGGAGAGAAGAGGGATCTGAGCCTCCTGCTCATAAATGGTTATAACTTCTGCTGCTGGTGCTGGAGGCAAATGATAGCAGAGTGCATTGAAGCTGCAGGTGAGGAGTGGAGGGTGGCTGCCTCCCAAACACTCCCACACTGCTCCAGGAGCAGAGGAGTTCACTCCTGCTGGAATGCTCTCAAGGACTAGCCCAGGTTTCTGATGCAGCTGAAGATGTGGCCGTGCAGTTGTTAGGTTGGCTCTGGACTTCACCAGACCTTTCCCAGGTGCCTGCTGGCCAGGCTGGCCTGCAGATGTTTGGGCAGACAGAGCTCTGTGGAAAGAGAATGAATGCAGGTTGGGGGAATTTTTACTTGGTGACTTTTATGGGGGCATTGTCTACATGTCTACACTTCTCTTAGGAGCTGTCTAGTCTCTGCTGCTCTTCCCCTCTTCCACCCTTCAGAGATTTGGAGCACAGTCACATCTCTGCCTTGTTGGGTGGCACTGCAAGTGGAGGTGCCTGACTTTTCCTTCCGTCCCCTCCTGAGCTGCAGCCTGTTGCAGTTAACATCACAGGTAAAACACAAAGAACCACAGGTAAAACACAAAGAACATCACAGAATTCAGTGTCTCCAGCCATGGAGAAGAGAATGGAGCACTCTCTCCTCCCTGCTGTGAGCTGCTCTCTAGCATTGCTCTGAGCTGTGTCTACTAACCAAGCTTCAGCCCAGAGCTGGCTGCATGTCAGGGATGAATGAAGCCACTCTGTGTCCAACGTGTCTGTTTTGTTTGAATTCAGCAGAACTCTTTGGAATCATCTGGGATGAAAGGCACTGTGTAAGTGTGAGATTGTTGTTTTTATTGGGATTAGGAAATAGCCTTTCTGAAAATAGTAACTAGTAGATTAAATGGCAGGCCAGGATGAGGCAACACCTCTTTGTACACAGAGAGGATTATTAGAATGATTTCTTTAGAATGATACCCAGAATGTGAATTACTCAACTTGCCAGGTTGCTTATGAAACAGAGAAAGTTACAGAAGCACTTATGTAACATTGTTTCTCCAGAAAAATAGGTGGTGTTTTTTCTCAGCAGTTCCAGCTACCAACTGGACTAAGTAAGACCTTGCAAAACCCCCTCAGAGCTTCTCCTCCCAGCCCCTCTGTGAGGGCACCCGTGCAAAAGCATGTCCCTGTGTGACAAAGAGCAGGCTGGGGTGTCTGACAGGCAACCAGACCCTGGGACCAGCTTGGACTGTTTGATGGGTGAGAAAGGTCACTTTGTTTTTCACTTCTCTGCCTCTAAATCAGCTATCAAAAAAAGATTATTTTGCAAGTGTCTTGAGCAGTACAAAGAAGCAATACAAAGTTCAGTGATTTGAGGAGGAAGAGGGGGTGGCCAGATGGCCAAAAAGGTCTCTTGACATGTGTGGCTTCATCCCTGTTACCCCAGAGCTCTGCTACCCCACTCAAGCCCAAATGAGCCCTTTCTGCCCAGCAGCCATGTGAAGAGGTTGGGTGTGAATGGGGAGTGACTCCTGCAACGTTCACCTCTGCTGTTATTCACAGAGCAGCAACTGCTCCCTCTGCTTTGGGAAAAGTCTGGCTGGAATGCTTAATATTTGGGGCTGAATTCTTCTAGAAATGTCATTATTATTTAACACAGAAGGAAAAAGGCTTAGTCAACTCAGAGTGTTTGCTTCTAGGCAAATAGATGGGAGGTCTCCAGTGGTACAAAGTTATGCTGTGCCTCCTGTTTAATCTGATCAAGTTCTCTTTCAGAGGGTGTGTAACTTACCCCTTTAAAGCAATGCTTCCTGGTGCATATTTTTGTACAGTACTTTCAAACTTACTGCAGAACAAGAAGAAGAAGAAGGAAACTCTCTCTCCCCCTTGGCTCCCTAGGAAAGCCCTGAGTGGATGTTTGTGCCACTCCTTTAATGGCCATTTGTGTTTTCTGCCTTATTTTTAAAATGCAATTACAGATTTCTTTCTAATTAAATGTTATGGGTAAATTTGCTGCTCCTGAAAGTGGGTGACAAATAGCACTGGCTGGGGTCAGATGTAGTGGGGTAGGCATTATGCAAACTGCCCTGAGCAGCTCTGCCAGGGCATCTCAGTCTTGAGAGCTATTTCACCCAGGAGAGGCTGCCCAGCCCTGTGGTGCTCATGGCACATGGCATGGTTTGTTCACCACGTGCCACCAAGCAAGCCCCTGGGGAAGATTTTCCTCTGGAGTGTCAGTGGCTAGCATGGTTCTGTGACTTCTGCTGCTGCTGGACATGGTGCTGCACTGGCACCACCACCAACAGGAGAACCAAGCTGGGAGCTTTGTGCTTGGCTCCTGTGGAAAGGCACAGTAGCCGGTCACTCTGAGGGGGTCTGAAACTGCAGTACCTAAGGAGCTTCAAGGATGTAAATAATCTTACAGTCTTCAAGAGGAGAGTCATCTTCTTCAAGTCAAACAAGTGCTGAAGCCATTTGTTGCCTCTGAAAGACAAACCCCAGCAGAAGCAGCACCAAAGGGAGGTAAACATGCCAAAGGCTTGAAGCCAAGTCATTAGAAACTAGACATCAGCAGGTCACTAATCTATCTCCATTCAAGCATACCTTAGAAGTGCAATTGATACATAAGCTTCCTTTGTTAGTCCTTACCTGCTGCTCCTTCACTGTCCCATATTTTTCATGTGTCCAGAGCAACTCATGGCAAATACTAAGCCATTTATGACAACATCACCTGAGGTAATTTCCAAAAGCTTCTCAAGCTCAGTGTGTTTCCCAGTGACTCCTTCCCAGTACTGAAATGCACACTGACTTTCATGGCTCTCACACAGTTCTGGGTCCATACTGTGGCATCTCCAGAAATCTTGCCAGTCCCTAAACCAGGAAGCTAGGCCAGCTTTGAAAGGTGCAGAGCTGAGCTTTGCTCAGTATGATGTTGGAAAACATAATCTTTGACATTTTCTGTCTCACAGAAATCTCCATCTCTCTTATTTGTCTGGAAAGGAATCTTGTCTTTGGGATGGCTGTCACAATAGAGCATTCCTGGAAAGAAAAATTCCCTGTGACAGCTGTTCCAGTCTTTTCCTATTTTTAGGCAGTGGACACCTCCCTCAGATGGTAACATCTCAAGCAGCACTCTTAGCTAAGCAATTTTCAATAGCCAGAGTTTAGCCCCAACCCTTTAAACATTTCTTTCAGAGCCACTTTCCACTCTGAGTCTTGAGCATACTTCATTTATTTCCCTGTTCCATAGCATAATAGGTCCTCTCTTCACCTTCCTCTTACCAGTGCTGCCAGGCCTCTTACACTTGATGTTTATACAGAAAGGCTTGGCTTTGGGAGTTGATGATACTAGAATAGTAACTTTCAAGTTATAGACTTAAAAATATCTCTCTCACTCCTGTGGTTGTAAAGTTTGGACATGCTTCTCAGGACAAAAAGGCAAACAGAGGTCAATAAATATTTACAAAGTGCTGTAAGAGGTTGCTTGGTTTGGGTTTTTTTCTAAAAAGACATTATAATTCTGAGGTTTCCAACACTTTGTAATGCTGTAGTAGATATAAATTACCAACAGGAGGCTAAAAGGGCTCTGGGCAGAATGAAATGTTGCTACATTTATAGGAAGAGAAATTAACAGCAGTATATAAATAATGCCTGTGCTGCTTGCCCAGAGCTAGCCCAAACTCACCCAACTCATCTGATAATGCTGTCTCTTCTTTTATTTTTCCCCCCAGGGAGAGTCCTGGTAGTGCAGAAAGGTCTAGTAAGTCTAAGGTAAAGACTAGTGAGAGTGAGGGGAGAGTTAAATAGTACTGCAGGGCTGCTGAGACACTTCTAGGAAACAGAAGTTGATCAATCACACTGGTACAATTGCTAAGTGTTCCTCAGCCACCAGAACTGATGCTGCTACAGCAGGAGGTTGCAACGTGGAAAAGGCTTCTGCAGGGTGGCAGTCTGCAGTGGGATCTGAGGTATGGACTGCACCTGTGCTCTTAAAACCAAGTTGGGTCACAGAATAGAGACCTTTGTATTGTGAGGCTTCAGGTGGAGCAAGGTACACTCTAGGATGGACCTACTGCATTATCTGCAGCAGAAATTTTTGCAGCATTTCATAGGGGAACTGGCTATTTACATGTGGAAAATACAGCAATGTCTTCCTAACCACAGGCAGGGTTTCCAGTCAATAGTTAAGGTTAGGCAAAGTAAGCACCTACAGTAAATAGCAATGTGGTTATTGGAAGTGCATATTTGATAAGTGTATATATATATATATATGTATAATGCACCCACATTTTCTTTGCCCTTTGAAAAATTTAGCCTTAGGATCCCAGGTTACTGAACAAGATCTTTATTTCCAGGGACTTAGAGAAATGACTTTTGTATACTGCTTGGAACCATGGTATCACAGTAGCTACTGAGCTGGGAGGGACCCACTAGGATCATTCAGCCCAGCTCCTTGACCTGTGCAGGACACCCCAAGAATCACCCCATGTGCCTGAGAGCATTGTCCAAATGCTTCTGGAACTCTGTCAGGCTTGGTGCTGAGACAGCTTCCCTGGGGAGGCTGTACCAGAGCCCAACCACCCTCCCAGTGAAGAACCTTTTTCTAATCTCTAGCCTGAACCTGCCCTGACTCAACTTCATCCCATTTCCCCATGTCCTATCACTGTCCACTAAAGTGAGAAGATTGGTCCCTGCTCTTCTGCTACCCTGTGTGAGGATGCTGAAGACAGCAATGAGGTCTCCTCTCAATCTCCTCTCCTCGAGGCTAAACAAACCAAGCGACCTCAGCTGCTCCTCAAAAAGTTTCCCCTCCAGACCCTTCACCATTTTCACAGCCCTTAACATATCTGCTCACAAGGATGAAACTGTAATCCACTTTGTTTAAGCATTGTCTTTAATTTATTCATGCCATGTCCTGCAAGATAATGATTGTGGAAATTGCTTATGAAGACTGTTCCCCTGAGCAAGTGAAATACTGCTTGAGTATCTTAAGGAAAATTCTGATTAAGTAAAAAAAACCCTGACTGATCATGAAAAAGGTTTTGTTTCCAGTGAAAATTATGCTTTCTGCACTCAATTGCTAGGAGGTTTTACAATCACTCATTGCAGAAGTCCATCAGTACCCTTCCATCACTCCTCCCCCTGGCTCTCACTGGTGGAAATCCAGTCTAAAGGCTGGTAAGCCAAGAAGAATCTTCCTGAAAGAATTGAACATTTGCTTCTTGGGCAAGGGTAGAGAGTGACCATCAGATAGGGCTGCAGAGAAAATATTTACCTGCAACAGCATGGATGTCTCAGTAACTGTGAAGAGCTTTCTCCAGTGAATAGTCAATGTTTGGCTTCAACTCAAGTGGCCCAACAGCTAATTCAAGCTGGCAGGTTTTGTTGACCCACAGACCTAATTATTTGCACTCTCCAGGTATTGTGACCTTTAAGGAGCTCATTTCAGGTTGAAGTAAATGGACATATGCCAGTTTACAGCAGCTGTGGAACAGTCCTGAGTTTTACACCCTGTTCTTAAACATTCTGCCAAAACCAAAGCACAGGGATTCATGGAATTCAAGCAATTCCTGGATGTGCTTCTGGTTCCATAGCCAAGAGAGCTTGGTTCCCCCCCAGCCTTCCCTTCCATCATTATGAGTTTCAGAAGATGTCTTCAGCTAATAGCTGATGTCTTCAGAAAGGCTGTCATTGCTGTTTCAGTAGTCCCTGTCTACCTAAGAGAGTGTTTGTTAGACAAACAGGTGTAATCAGGAGGCTGAATTAAGCTGCAGACTAAATCCATGGGAACTCAGCTAGCCAGAATATCAGGAACAACACTTGGTTGCTGGAATCTGAAGAGCTCTTTTGCCAAGTTCACAGGGCACTTGTGGTGACCTTTGTGTGTAGAGCACTTAACTGTGAAGCTGGCTCCAACCTCTAGATACTAACAGACAATTCTTTTCTGTCCCTTGGGCAATAGTGCACCTGCAGTGAAAATCTCTGGAGAAATACATGGGAGTTAGTGCAAAGAGCTGCAGGTGTCCAACACATACCAGCTGGAGGTGTTAGAGTCCTGCCCTGGTGAGCCTGCTCTAGAAAGTCCTCAAATTCTGGTCATGAGAATTTGATCCTTTTTCTTACAAGTAGTCAGAGTGATCTACAAGGGCTGCTGAGAGCATTCTGAATCTACTCATTTAAGAAATGCAAGCAAGTTTCTTGAGCCCCACTCTTAATTTTGCCCATGTATTGCTGTGCTAAGAACATCCAGATAGACCTAAGGATGGCAGTTTGAACTGTGCTGTTTTACCCCACAGAAGAGGGCACACCAGAGTGAGTGAGAAGATCTCAGGGGTACCTGATTCAGTGTGTGACATGGGAGCAACCACCAGCACTAACTGCAACTGTCCTGTTATGTTTGCCTAGGAAAATGCCAGTTTATCAAATGAGACTTTGAATTTTAAGTCAATGTTCTGACATTTAGGAGGGAATTTTGGATCCAAATCAGAGCAAGGCCAAGAGTGAAAGAAACTGTTCCTTCCACCCATGTCAAACTAGTCAGGAAGGTGGCAGCTGGGACAGTTACTTGGAACGTGAGATAGCTGCCTTCTAATCCCTCTGATTCAGAGATTTAAAGCTTATCCAGCAGCTTTACACTAGTTGTTACTCTGGAATTGTTAGCTTTTTGTTTTCTTCTCTGTTTTGCTCATGAAAATTCAGAGAGACTTACCTGTGTTCTGCAAGAAATGCTCCAGAGGAGATGCCAATATGGAACAACTCCTGCCAAGTACAGTCCTTATTTTCTAGGCTGGATTTCTCTCTGAAGCTCTCCACAGAGCTAACAGTTCCTGCACTCTTCCATCCCAGTTACAGCTTTGAGTAGGACCAGGGAACCCTGACTGCACACAGTGAGATTTTGAAAGGAACTTAGCTACACTCTACAGGAAAGATTAGAAAATATAAAAACATTCTTCTGATTTCAAAGTCATAATTTTATATCTGTTGGCTTTAGACCTACAAGCATGTGTGTGAGGAATTGGGTGTGCCAATCCCATTAGCAATAATGGGAGCAGAGGGCTTAGCTCTCCAGATGCTATGCTGCAGATGTGCCCCCGTCAGAGCGCTGCCTGTGGAACTGATTGGGGCTGTTTGTTGGAACTTGCCAAATGGATTTCTTGAATAGTTCATTCTGAAAGCACTCCCATCCTCAACCAGACACACAGCTTATTAAAGGATTTGATTTGACATTGAACAATTTTGTATATTAATATTCCCCTCTTTTTCCTAAATCAACATAATCCCCCTAAATCCCAGCATCAACAGTCATTACACCAGCAGAACAAGACCTTGCTGGTGTCGCTGCCTTCCCATACTGAGCTCTGTACAAGCCTGGCTGATTTGGACAGATTTATATTCTGCTATTTCCTGAGCTGTGAGCAGGACCTTGCAGGTTCAGCTCTTTGAAAACATTCACATAAACAATCTCACTTCATTACTTGGAAGGAAATCGATTCAGTGGCATCTGCTGGAGTGGTGCTATTCCATGACACAGAAAGGTATCTTTTTGCTGTCAATCCTGGCTAAATCAGACTCAACCCTGGGTACCAGGAGGCTGATGCATGATGGAGAGTTGATCTCAGATGCAGAAAGGACTGATGTCATTTTGAGCTACTCTGGATTTCAGCTGTTTCAGGTGAGAATGACAGCAAGAAGCTTGATGCAGTGATTGATAGCTCTCCCCATAGCCGATGTGAGTTGCAAACCAGAGTTCAGGTTTTTGACTCTGCTTTTGCTAGGCATTTTTTGATGACAGGTCTTCATGCTGTCTCACAACACTGAAGTGCTTTTCATGTTGTCTCATTCTATGATTACAAGCTATAAACCATGTTTTGCTGTCCTGCCTAAGACCAAGCATTGATTGCATCACTCAACAGATAATTCCATCGCCATGAATTGGGCTACTCAGAATGTACCCTGCAGCTTCAGATCTGGGTGTGATGGAGTGAACAGGATTCACTCATCAAGTGACTTCCTTATTCCAGTAGGTAGAGTGAAGAATGAATGTTGGCTCTAATTTTAGAGTCAGTAGCCAAAATGGCAAGGTCAGCATAGCAGGAAGATGTTGTAATTTGTGCAAACCACCAGTAAGTTTCTGCCTCAAAGGACCAAGAGGAAGTAATGAAAGAGCAGTGACTCAGAGGTGTGTCTCTGAGTCACAAATGCCCTGGGGATTAACTACAAGACAGTGTGATTAACACTCAACCCCTTGTTGGAGGCTGTGCCTAGAGGTACAATATACCCTAGGAGATGAAGAGTGATCTACCCATTCTGAGACATAATTGCTGTTGTGTTGAGTAAGGTGGAAGCTAACCTCAAAGTCTGAATGTTGAATAGGAGCAGTAGAACTCAGTCAGCCTTTAGCAGAGGAATCTTCTGAAAAAGGAGAATACCTGAGATGTTCTTTGGGAGATGCTTCACTTCTCTAGTTTTCTTTTTTCCTTAGACTCTTGTCAGACACACTTCAAACCCAGGCCAAGGAGCTTGGGTGAGGTTAATTTAGATACAGCTGAATGTTAGTTATAACAAAATGCCCCAAGGAGTGCATGAAGAACTATGTTTAGCACCATCTGTCTCTCAGAAGGGTTCTGTTCCAGTGGAGGTTGCCTTCTGTTGACAGTGGAATATCTTCCAGGCCTGAGTGCATCTCTCCAGGCTGTACCTATGGCAAATGGGAACAGAGAGCTGGCACGAGGCTTCCCATCCCCTCCCTTGGTCATCCTGCTCCTAAGGGAATGTGACACACTGAGCACCTCAGGGTGCTCCTTCTGAGCCCTTCTGCCTTTAGGTGTTCCTCAGACTTGAGACACCTGGGACCTTTGAAGGCTTGCTCATCACATATATCAGCAGTAACTACCAGCATGCATATACGTCTTCTTTTATACTTGTTTTAGTACACCCTACTGCTCTTCCTATTTCTGTTATGATTCATGGAAAGACCTTGGGTCTGTGATTCACAGATCTTAAAAATCACCAGTGTTGTGACCTTACTTTCCTAACACTCTGACAGAAGTTGTGGTCTTGGTTGTGTTTTGCAGTTTCCTCCTATTAATATGTCTTTAGAGAAGTTGTGGTTGAGTTTATTATGTAAAAAAGGACTCTCTCAGTTAAGATGACTAGGAGTGCAGCTCATTTACTGGACTCAGCAGGGCTGGAAGGGCTGCATTAGCAGCCCAAGCACTAGCTTTTCTAAGGCTACTTAGGACCAGTAATCCAAATCTCAGTAGCATCTCCTTAACCTTCTCTGCTTCCAAAGCACATGAAATAAGTATGAGAGAGAAATGAGGTGAGAGCTTAGGGTCTCCTTTAACTAGTCAAGAACCTGTTGTACTTTTAACAAAAGAGAGGTATTTTTTTAGTCAAAATACTGTGTTCCTGCTGCTAGTGTTGGGAAGTAGCTGTTCGTGTTGGAGCCTGAGGGATCCCTGAGGGAAAGGAGGTGGCAATCTGGTCATTAACCGTTAGCCCTGTGGGAACAGGGCTGACCTGCCTGCCGTGCAAGGGGGTGAAGTGGTGCAGCTGGCAGTGCTCACCTCCATCCTCCTCCACCCTCATGGCACAGTTACCTAATCCATTTTCTGCCCTCAGCAGTTACAGCTCAGCTTTAAAGTTACATTAACAACTTCAGGAGAAAGCCAGATAATGGCTCCAGTGTTACGCTTATGTAGGTCCCTGCCCCTAATTCTATCAGCTGCCTCTGGCTCAGTCACTGCTGGCCAGAAAAAGGATTTCCCCCGAAAGCTAGTTTTCCTGAGGCCCAAACGTTTTTGTGACACTGCTGGTTTGTGAAAGAGTGATAGCCAGCAAATACTGTTTGCCCAGCACCGAGGAGACCGTTCGGGGGCTCCTGTACCATCGACGCTGACAAGAGCGCTTCCCGGGCAGTGCCACTCAGTGCTACTGTCATATTCCACTCCACCCTCTCCAGGTTACGATGCAGTATTGCAGGCTTGAAGAAAATGATTTCCCTTCTACAGACGTAACTTGTTTCATCTGGGCTTCTAAGTTTGACTCCCAAAAAGCTGGCATTAGGCAGAAAAAGAGAGAACTCAGAATGAAGGGAGCCCAGAGCAGGAAAGTCTCTCTTTTATTTATTTGAGCTGAGCTTAATTACTCTGCTAACTGCCTGTCTTTGGCAGCATCACTAAAGCTCTGCCCCAGCTCCTGGGGAGAACAGAGCTCACCCACCCAAGCCCACCTCATCTCACACCTTTGCTGTGCAGGCCTGCAGCAGCACATCCAGCCTGGACCTGGCTCCTAGAGCTGGAGCTGTGCATGGACAGTGGGGTCCAGCCCCCACACCTCTGCCTCCTTTCTCCCTGCAGGGCTGCTCCTGCTGCCCCAACAGCCAACACCACGCAGTCTCACCCAGGGATGGACAGACACCTTGCATGGACTGCTGCAAAAGAGGCTGCCAGGGTCATGCCCACTGTGTGAAGGGTGAGTAGAGCAGAAACATTAATGTTTGTGGATTTGATCAATGTGGTTATTTTAAGATTTTCATGTCCCTAAACCCAGTACATAGCCTTTATTATACACCACCAGTCTGCAGCTTAGCACTGTTAGCTCTGTTGAGTTCTATGCACGTTCCACAAATATGAATCAGTGATCTTAAAACAACCAAAAAGAGCTGATTTATCCTTATTTATTCTGTGCAACTACAAACATCTGTGCAGAAAATATGGACACCAAAGAAAAAAAAACATTTCACCATTTTACCTTCCTCCTCCCTCATTTGACAATGGCAGGGCATGTGGTCAGCATCTGGAATGTATGTGGGAATTATTCAAATGAGTCTTAATGGTACTTGCCTTGTGCCAGGCTCCTGAAGTGGTCAGGAGGAGCGACAGCCCACCACTGCTGGGTACCACATCCACATTCCAGTCATCTTCTTGTAGCTGGGTTTGCCACTGCTGGCCTACAGGCCTGCTGGAACATAACTCCACCTATTTCATATCAAGATGATCTTAAAGGTCTCTTCAACCAAAGCAGTTCTATGATTTCATTTTCCATCTGTATGGTCACATGTATTCCAGGATATCTCAGTGCTTGACAATACCCCATCTTTGGAAGAGAGGGAGTGGATATTGTTGCTGGTTTCATTTTTGAAGGATAACATTGGCCCACCTAAACAATATGCCATCTGGAAAGGACATTCACAGCTGTTCTTACAACTGCAGAGTCCCCTGCACAGCCTGGGGGAAAAGCCCAAGTTCCTGGCAGAGCTGCGACACAAGTCCAGCTCATTCCTGCAGCTCCCCAGGCTGCACTGGGGGCATCAAAGCTGAACTGCCATCACACAAAGTCTGTGACCCCTGTGACAGGGCTGATGTCTACTCCTCAGACTCTGCTTGCCTGAAGTGCCCAGCACAGGCTCCAGTTTGCCTTTCACCCATGCAGGCAGGTTTGTAGCACTCTACCATGCTCTAGTTGGCATCACTGAATTTGAATAATGTAGAAGAATGTTTCTTGTGTAAAACATGTTTATTTGCTTTCTAGCCTTTTAGCTGAAACTCCTTCATCAAGAGATTTCATCTTTTGCAGGTAGGGGCTGCATTTAGTATCAGATAGCTCGGGGCTTGTGGTTTTTTTTTCCCCATTATGATCACCTAAGCATCAGTGTCCATACTTATAAAAGACACTGGCAAAATCTTTCTATCTTCTTTGCCACTACAAGAATTGCAGAAGACACACTGCAACTAAACAGACTCTTTCTCTCCTGACCTGGCAAACCTTCTTCCTTTTCTTCCCAGGTAACCAGGCATCTTATAATTAGAAGCTGGATGGTGAATGCCTTGCTCACCTCAGAGGCTCATTACATTAGTCATCCCACTTACGTTCATGCTAGGCTAATACTCTCCCTATTAACTTCAACGGGAATAAGCGTGTGTGAGCTAAAGCTTGGCCAGAGCTAGCTCTAAGTATGTACCAGTATGTTCTGTGAGATAAACAGTGACCCAAGCGACTGTGGTTTCATCAGCTGAGCCTACTGGGTTGGAAAGAGACGCGTTAAGCCTGTCCTCACCATCCCTGCTGCCTCCAGCTCTCCGGGCAGAACGAGCAGAGAAGAGGCGCACAGCCACCCCAGGCTGGGCTCCCAACCACATCCACAGCTGCAAGAGAGGAAAAAACCCAAACCCACCGCCCCTCGCAGAATGAGGTTGTTCAGCAGCTCCACTGGCTCCTGTCCTCGGAGCACTTTGAAACTTTTTGACAGCTTAGCAGCTTTCGCGCTGCGATTTTCGCACAGCCCAGGCGGGAGGTGACTGAGAGGCAGGCAGGGGGCCCGGAACCGCAGCGACTCACCGCTCCGGCGGCAGCCCTGTACTGAGCAGCAGCGCTGCCCGGAGCCAAGCAGAACAGCAGGGGCAAGCCGGGCCCTGCCACAGCGCTGCCCGGAGTCGTGCAGAACAGCAGGGACAGGCAGGGGCAAGCCGGGCTCGGCCGCAGCGCTGCCCAGAGACGTGCCGAGCCGCAGGGTCAAGCCGGGCCTCGCCTCAGCTCTGTCCGGAGCTGAGCGGAGCCCCAGGGCCGGGCCGGGCCGGGCCGAGCCACCCCTCCGCTGCCCTGAGCGGAGCTGCAGGGCCAAGCCGCAGCGCTGCCCAAAACCGAACCGAGCAGCAGGGCTGGCTCTAAGCCCTGCCCAGAACCGAGCCGAGCCGCAGAGCCGGGCCTAAACCCTGCCCAGAAGCGAACCCAGCCCAGCCGAGCCGGAGCGGGCCACGCCGGCGCTGCGCTGCCCCGAGCGGTGCCGCAGAGCATGCCTCACTGCTGCAGCCCGGGCCCGGCTCTAACGCCGCCGTTGCAGCTACCTTGCCTCCGGTGCCCTCTAGCGGCGGCAAGGCCTAGCCCGAGCCGGGCCGTGTCTGCGTGGAGCCGTGCCGGAGCCGGCCCTGGGCCTCGCCCACGGGCACACCAGAAAGGAGCTGAAGCTTTCCGTGGTGCAGAGCTGCGTTACCGCCTCGGGTTTATTGCTAATTGCCTCCAGCCGAGGATCTGGCTCTGCTTGTTCAAACAAATTAAACCCGATGCAAATCAGCCACAAGTACTTGATGATTTCACTGTGCTAAGGGGAATACAGCTATTTGGCACCGGCTGTGCTGTCAATGGGAGGATTGCTAAGCGTTCTGCAAGCGCAGCACTTTCTAAGTGCGAAATGGCTCGCTTCTGTTAGGGCTGATCAAAAATGTTTTGTCCCGACTGTTTTCCAGTGGAAAATGGAATTTCCAACAAAACCTCCCATCTTCTGCATGAAGGGAGATCTGCTTTTGCAGAAGTATATTTCCCTCGAGAACAATTCAGCCAAAATGTTCAACTTCTGTTGCAGGCTCTTAGTTTCTGTTGAAATTATTCATATTTGGGGCTTTTAAATAGAAAAGGTTGCATTTCTGCAGCAGAGGAGGAGTCATTTTCCATACAGGTCTATGAATTAACTCTCATAAAACCCCAGCCAGCAGCACAAGCATAGTTTTCTTTTTATGGATGAGAAGCGGAGAAGCAAAGAGGTTAAGTGATTTGGCTTCAGTCCCTACAGGCACCATTAAAAGCTCCTGGCTCCCCGTTCTGTGCTCAGAATGTTAGATCGCATGACATATCTTTGTGAGGCAGTTAAATGCTTTCAGACTCCCTTGGATTTCAATGGGAGAATCAGTCAGTCTGCTGAGAACAAAAAGGATGATCGAGTAGTCTTGCCTCAGCTCACACTGCGAGTCCTCAGCAGAACTGGAGCCTGGACTTGGGACTCCTACCTCTTCATGTTACATGTCACACAACATAGCTCACCATACACACAGCCTGCATTTCCTTCTGGCCCTGCTGGGCTAATTGGATGTCTTCAGATGGAGCAGCAGTGGTTGCTCCATGGACAGCCTTGCATTTGAAATCTTGGTGGGACCCATAATTGAAAACTGGAGCCATAAGTCTTACTGAATAGTCGGTAGCCCAGTATTACACTGGTAGTCCCAAAATGGTGATGGGTCAGCCACAGGGGGAAAGACAGGAAGACCCAGGAAAGGTGACTGAGGGTGTCAGTCATTTCCTGGTTAGAGCCCATGAGCTGAAGCTCCTAAGCTGCATTTCCAGTTTTGGTACTTCCATAATGTCTGAAAATGGTTAAATCACCACATACCCTTATACCTCTGGTTTTATGTGTGCTTATGAAGTGTTTCCAAAGCTTGTGAGACAGCAAGGTCTTACTAAAAGGAGGTATTTAGCTGGGCAGAAACTTAGGTCAACCACACTGGGGCTTTTTGTGTACCCTGCAAAATCACAAGAGGTGAGATTATCTCCCACCTGCACTCTCAGTGTGCACATGGAACTCCAGAGGCTGCCATCTAAAGACAGGTTCCTGCTGTAGTTAGGCATCATACACTGAAGTGACCTGAGTTTTAGTGATTTCCATTAACATATATCTCTTCTCAGGTGGTTTGAAAACTGGATCACTCTGTATACTGTCTGGGTATCTCACTGTGAGAAGCCAAGATGGAAAATGTGACTTAGATCCTTTTGTATGCTGGAAGACCCAACTTTTGTTCCTGGGTGGTACAGAGCTTTTCCCTCAAGCAGCTGTGCATGTGTTAATAGTTTTACATTGAGGTTCCATTATCTTCATTCACCATTTCTTTCTTTTAGGACTCAATATCCCTTCCCTTGGGATTTTTCTTTTATTCTGGACCAGTATCTTGATGAACCAGGTCAAGGAACTAGACCATACTGTATTGAATTACAGTTGCATGACCAGGTTGTAATACTGCTACAGCTTCTCACTTTGCCAAACAGGTAGTTTGTAAACTGTCTAGGGCACAGTGATTTCTCCCCAAGCAGCTAATGTAAGTGATCTCACTGACAAATCCAGCTTGCATGATTGTCATGTTCAGGTGAGTTCAGAATTTGGCAGGAGCTGGGCAGGAAGCAGTTCTCAGCCCACTGACCACACCATACCTTTTATCACAGCAGCCACTAGAAAGAAGGCTTTTTCCCCCCTCATTTTCCACTTCAGCAAAAGACTGCTTTAAAAATACAGTTCAAAACATGTTTGTGATTCATTTTTAACTCAGAAGAAATGGTTTAAGGGTTCTTTACATCCTAAATACCAGTATTGTTTTATGAGCAGCTCAAGATTGTTGTTGTTGTTCCTTATCCAGTTGTGAAACCAATAAATATCACTGAATATTCTAAATTTTAGGAGGAAAAAACCCAACCCATACATTTTTCCTCCCACAAAATGTCTAATCCTACTTTTCTTTGAGCAATGATTCCTGGTTTTCCCCAGCAAGAAATGACAAATATTCTTTGTGTCAGGGCCCTGCAGGTATCCACAGGCCTCATTGCCCCAACCAGCTTCACCTGAGCCACCCCTACCCCTTGTCCTTCAGGAGCTCTAGTTAAGCTCAGGTCAGGGCTTTAGGCTTTAGTTTGCTCTGTGCTATCAGAGTGCTTGTGGCTCCCAGTGATCTGACCTTATCTTACTCTTGGACTTGCCTGGAGATCATGGGACAACATCTGACCCAGGTTACCCTTACCAGAGCTGATCCTCAGTTGCCTTCTCAGCTTCACCTCATCACCAGGGACTCCTCTGGTGTGGACACTTGGCTGAAGCTGGCTGCCACCCTGGGACTGCCCTGCTCAACCTGCTCAGGTGCTGTGGGACAGGGTAGTGGCCAGCAAGGTCTCAGCCCTGCCAGCCTTGTCATCACCTTCAGCTCTGCATCCCTCAGGGAGCAGCCAGCCCACTTATTTCAAACCCTTGGAAGCTAGACAAGTGTTCATGTGGCTGTTTCACTGTGCACTTCCTTTTCCTTGATAGAGGGCAGATAGAGTAGGCTACTAATGCTAGGCTTGTTCTTTTCCCTCACTCTCTGAAACATAGACATTTTGAATGTTCAAAATTGAATCTATTTAAATAAGGGCTTTCAAGAGACACACAGGAATTGTTTATGCAGTAGCTGGATAGGAGAGCTGGAAATGAAACTCATTTTTTTGAGCCAGGGATCTCCTACTCACTGAACCAATACCAGACCTTTTTCCCAGCTCCTCCCAGGAGGGAGCTTACTAGCTCCTTTTTTAACTGAACTTTTTAAATATTTTAAGCTTTTCTAACTTTTTAAATGCATCTTCACCTCCTTTGGAGAAGAGAACTTTTAATAACTCAGCTTTTGTGCCACTTCTCTACTCTGTTAATGGGTAGCTAGATAAATTGGCTCCTTCCTGTTCCTGGTATTTCTGCTGGTTTCAGCCACAGGCTTTGTGTTGGTGCTGCCTGCTTTGCCTCTCGTGTGAGAGGCTTGTGTCATTTGTTGTACTTCAGTTGCTTTTTATTAGCAAGTCAATTCAAACTTGGTCATTTCCACTTAGAAATAATCTACTTTCCAACTCAGACAACAAGCAGGTGAATATTTTGGTGAGAATACACCTGCAGATGAACCTGGGATTGGTATCTAACCATTCTCTCAGTGATGTTTATGCATGTATCATATACATTGTGTAACATTGCCTGGAAAAATCTGTCATTGCTTTCATTATGTCTTAAAAATTAACATCATCAGCCAAGGAATGCTGTTGTCCTGCCTCAAAGTAAGGAAATACAGGCACTTGGAGTGACAGCAGGATGAAGTAAAGAGTTGGTGGCTGCTAGGGGAATATGTGACATAGAGATGTCCATCACTGAAATACTCTGCAAACACCAGTCCTCATAATCCCCCTTTCAAAGGCACACAGGGGCAGAATTAGTTTAAAATAGACTCTGCTGTGACTTGTCCAGGAGCCTGTATGAGGTCACTGGCAGATGCCACATGAACCCAGGCTTTATCAGTCCCATCACCAGGCACCCAGCTCCCCCCTCTGCTATGGGGGCTTTGTCCTGTGCTGTTTCTCCTGGGCAGGAACTGCCAGCCTGAGCTGGTAACTTCCATACTGGGAGGAGCTGGGAAAAAGGTCTGATATTGGTGAGACCTCAGCTGTGAACTGGTGATCTAGAATGTTTCCATTCTTTGACATACAGCTTCTTCACTCTCTCAATAAATGATCCTTGCCACCTCACACCAGCAGAAATGGAACAAAACCAGGATTCAGTGTATATGGAGGAGAGGACAGGGAGGAACACTGCCCCAAAATCTTGCTTCAAATATTTTACTGGGGCTGGAGCTCTAGAGTCAGGAAAAGCCAGTTTATCTAGGGTTTGAATTTCCCTTTTTTTTTTCTTTTTTTCACCCCAGCATGCTTTATCTTACTTTATTATTGCAGAGGTCTAAAAGGAGTTGTGTAAGTGGCTAGAACTTGTTCTGGTGAATGTAAATTGAGTAGTGTCACATTGATTGGCATGGCCTGGGCACAGTCTCTCTGGAATTCAGTGGAGCTCCACTTGTGTCAGAAGCCATTCTGGTCCAAGATGCACCCTGAGCTGTGCTTAAGGTGCCTGGCAACATGGTAATGAGCAGCTTTGTAACCAACTCTGTATTCTTATCTTTGTCTTAGTAGTGGTATTGTTATTTTTATGGTACTGTAATGTTTATTATGGCTATTTTATGGTGTAACTTGATTAGTGTGTTAGCCTAATGTCACATAGAGAAGGGGAGGGCATTCCTGTCATACTTCTGAACACTGCCCCTTCTGTTTCCATCCGAGGAACCCAAAGCCCTTTGGCGATCATTAATTGTCCCACACCATATAAGTAAACTCCAGCACAGAGAACTTTAAATGATTCCCCCAAGCCCACACAACAAGTCAGTGGCAAAACTAAGAGTTAGACCTCAAGAGTTCTGCCTCCCTGACGTCTGTGTTAACCACTAGAAAACATTCCCATCCCAGGAACGACAGGTATAATAGAAATGAAGATTGCCACCTCGGAGCGTTTTTAGGTCAGTTGTAATGAGAACACTCCAAGGTTTAGAAACCCTTTAGGCTTCCTGTTAAGGACTTGATCAAACCATAAACTGCTCGTTTAAATAAGCTCCCAAAACAAAATGTACTAGAAAGCTGAGGAGGAAGGAGACAACATCCAACAGCAAACTTATGTTTATTGCTCGTTTGCTTTCCGTGCTGGGATGATGCCCTGTACTTAGATTAAATATGCAGAGCCCGATTTATCCCTAGGGTGTCATTTTTTTTGGACTCTGAATGACACTAGGGTGAATTTGGCACATTTACACTCAAAAATTAATATGGGGCTTAGGAATACTTGGAAGGGTGTCAAAATGTGGTGGGTTCAATTCTGTTCTCAGTTCCACCGGCGCTAACCCAGGTTAACACCGCTCTGAGCCCACGCTGGATTTACAGCCATGTAATTCCACTGGCCCAGTGCTCAGCTGGTGTGAATTAGTTTATCTGCACTGGCATGCAGGCAGCTCAGCTGCCTTCCTCCAGCTAAGAATCTGACCCATATTTAAATAGAATTACTCCTAAAATACACAGTGGCAAATGCAATATGAATGAGATCCACTGTGCCCCTCATTTCTGCTGGGGAAATGCAGCTGAAGCTGCTCCTGCAGCTCTCTGCTCTGCACCACCACCAAGCAGAGTCACAAACCTGAACCTGATCCCATTGGGGTCTTCTGATGCTTTGGAAGTTTGAAAATAACACTGCAGTGTTACACATGCTGTGTGCATGTAAATCATCCCAAACTGCTGCAAATCAGCCTCGGGTCTCTTGTTTCAAAGCAGAGATTGGGAAGTGCTTGGTGATATTTGGGCTGGGTTCAGATATTCCAAAGCTTGGATGGATGGATTGTTTTGATTCTTCCTTTGAACTCCTTTCCCACCCCTGCTAAAAGGAACAGACAGATCCACTGGGTTAAACGACAGACGAGTTGGAGACAATGCAGCACTGCCCTCCCCATACCACCCCCCACGTGCCAAATTTGCAGACATCTGCTAGCTGGAGCCCAGCTCGATGGTGGTAGTAAAGAAGTGCTGGTATTCATGGGATGTACTGCCTTCAGCAGGCACAAATGACTGAAATTAACCTCTCTTCTAGGAGCCTTGCCTTGCTTTACGACTGGGGGTCTTTTGTTTTATACCACTATCCAGAGGTGCCTTTGCCATGCTAAAGATTTAACTAAATTATAATGAATGATCCTCACCAGCACTGTGCCCCTAATTAGAACAAGTCCCACAGACATATTGTCTCCTTGATTTCCTCTGTTACATTTCTCTCACTCTCCTTCTCTGCCTGAGACACATGGGTCCCATTAAACATTTTAGCATTTAATGTGGTTCCCTTAAATGACTTCTCAAGTTTTCAAGTTCCATTTAGAATTGTGTGTTACTCTCCTGTCTGTGGTTTTGATTTTGTTAGGTTTCGTGCATCCAGCCAAAGGAATTGCTCTTCTCCCCCCTCTAGTGGGGAGTAGCTTGGGTCTGTGGGACCTTGTGTGTGTAATTCCGGTGTGGGCTCTGCCTCACGTTTTGGAGAGGTTCACACAAATCTCTACATCTACATATAAAATAAGGAGATGGGGAAAAAAAGCTCCTAGAGCCTGCTGTATGCAAGGGTGGTGGTTGTGTGTTGTGTTTTCAGTGCAGTAGAGTTGATTTGTTGATGAAAACAAAGCATCTTATAGTTTATTTTTGCTCTATTTCTATCAAAACCTCTTAGTATGTGTTTCTGTAAAAAAGACACAGTTCCTTATTAATCTTTAGATTTTTCCAGCCTAAATGAAAACAAGAGACAAAAAGCTTTTATTACATGGTGTGTATTATCTCCATTACAGGTCCCTGTTGTCCAGACAGAGTGCTGAAGGACAGAGATTTTGTTGTTGATCACGTTCCCTGTAATGCACTTCCTCAGGAACTGCTACAATGAGAATACCAAATTGTCCTTTCCAAGAGTATCAAGTCAAGTCCAGAGTCTGGACCCTAATCCTCAAGATTTTCTGTGGCCTGGGCCCAAGGTGTCTCATAAAGCTTGTCTGTGTTTGTCTTTCAGCTTGTCTATACCACGGTTAGTTATCCCACTTCAGATCTATGCCTGGTAATTATTTTTGCATAAGAATGTCTTGTTTCCCCCATTCTTTCCTTGTTTAGCTCTGGAAATGATCTGTACCTCTTCAAAGGAAAAGGCCATTCTTATTCCAAAATCAGCATCTCTCTCCAGATAATGCCACAACAGGAAAGACTGTGACCCTTTGAAGGTTAAAGCTGGACTGACCACCACCCAGGATGGACACTGTCTACTACTGCCCATGGGAGGGGAAAGGGAAATGAGAGAGAGACTTGTGGCTTGGAAAACAAAACACCTACAACTACTTTAATGGAAATAGTAACTATAGATAATGTATGCAAATATATGCAGAACCAGCACTGAACCCCAACACCCCCTTGATGGTAACCACGTCACCGTCCCCACTGATACTGCCACAGGAGGCCTCCAGCAGCAGGCAGGAGTTGGACTTGGGGGGCTGGGTTCTGGGGCTGGATTCAGGAGTGAAAGGCAGAGAGAAGCAGCAGAGAGGCCTGGGAAAAGCAGAAGAGCAGAGAGAGAGCAAGGAGGTAAGTGCCCCTCACCTTTATATCAAGCTTGATGTGTATGGAATGGAATGCTTAGGTGGTCAGATTAGGGTCACCTGTCCTGTCTGCTCCTTCCTGTAGGTGCAGACTTTTACTCTGCCCCCCCAGTACTAGTCACAAAAAAAATAAAAGCAATTCATCAGTGGCCCTGGTTTCCATCCCAATCCTCAGCAGCAAACCCAAACATTAGGCCTAATCACTGCTGGAAGCAGGCACTGTTTCTGCTAAACATACTGCCAGCTTCAGAAATGCAGTCACTGAAAGGAGCTTCAGCTGGAAAACAAGGTTATTGAGCAGAATCAGGTCTGTTCTAGCTCAAACCAGGACAGACTAATAGCATAATAATGGCATAACTCAGCAATGTCATTATCCAAGGTTAAGTTTTATTGAAGAGAAAAGGCCTTTCCACAGTCATAGAGGAGATCTGTCATGAAGGTGAGCAGCAAGCCTGGATTGCTGGGCTGCTAGCTACCCAAGTGCCATCCCACTGGGCACCTGTACCTTTAAAGCTGTTGGCTTTCTTGGTGCCAGACTGGCACTGCTTGCTCTCAGGATCCTGTTAGGGCTGTGAATCCAGGAGCTGATTCACAGAAGCACAGAAGTGAAGTTGGAAGAGACCTCTAAGATCATCAAGTCCAACCATCAGCCTATCACCACTGTGCCACTAAACCATGGCCCTAAGGACCACAGCTAGACATTTTTTGAACCCCTCCAGGGATGGTGACTCCACCACTGCCCTGGGCAGCCTGGGCCAATCCCTAACCCCAGTCTAACTGTTCAAGGCATTAATACCCTGCCACAACAAAACCATAAGACATAATTTCAGTGACAACCTTAGATCCCTCAGATGTGAAATCAGCTAAGATTTAATAATGGCAACTTACCAACATTACTTGTTCTTTAGATAATTCTTAAAAGTTTCCATGATGTATTGGCTTCCAGGTTGAAGCCACAAGAAGCTTGAAATGTCTCTCTGGAGCTCAGATTTAGGTTTCATTAACAGTTAAGCCTTGGTCTGGAGCACTGATGTGTTCTGCAATGGGTAACCCAGCTTGGTAGTAACAGCAGCAGATTTGTGAGTCCTCAAACACATCCATGGATAATTGTGTTTCAGCCTTGTGTTCTTTGTTATCATCCACTGTGTGATAATGGGGGACAGGGTAGATAAGAGGAGGAAAAGTGCCAGTAAGATTTCATTCAGTCTTGCACATCCTACCCACAGCTGCTGTTCCCTCTAAGGTGACTTGGCATCTTCTGCTTTGAACCAGAGAAAGCCAGGATTGATGGCAGGCTGCTGGATGCCTGTCTCCCAGCCACTCCTGGAGGCTTTAAGATTACTGAAGAGAGATATCACAGGTCTAGGAACTGCTTTCTGGAATCATTCTTCTTGCAGTAGTGCAAATAGACAGCTTTTGTTTCTGTCACAGCAATGATCACTGTTTAAATTAAAGAGAGCTCTTTGAACAGAGCAGTGTTCTGTTGATAAATGCAGTTTCACTAACATTGAAATGTTTCTCCAGGGAGGATATCAATTTTGGCAACATTTTTCTATGGGAAAGGTAAAATGAAGCATCTTCTCTTTGAGAGGAATTTTATGAAGGTGAAGTTTCTGTTTGTTTTGTTTACTTCCAAATTTTCATTGTTTATATTTTCATTTTTACACTAAAGCTGCAAAGACAGATATTTGACAACATACAGTGTGTGAGTATAGTTCACTGTTCTACATGGTCACAAAAACTGCTTAGCTAATTCTGAACCTTGGAAAGTCTCAAATCTTGATCTGTGGGGAAAATCTGACATTTCCATTTAGAATAAAAGCATTTTACATATTTAACTTTCCCATTAGAAAGAAATTCTGTTTTCTGACTTGTTCTTGTATTAAATACAGACATTATTAATTTCTCCAGTTGATCTTTTAGTTTTTCATGGCTCTGTAGCCTTCTGAAAGCTGCTGTTACATGAGAGCTGTTCCCTAGACAGGATTGTGATAAATATTTGCCTTTCTAAGCTGTAGAGTAGCATTTCTTCATCTTTCACAGCAAGGTAGCCCTGTTTCTTGTTGGACTCTTCTCCCAGTACTAATCATTTCACTTATACTAATGCCATATTATGAGTGCTGCTACTGTCTTTCCAATACATTCCAATCCCAACACTGCTGTTGAGGGAGAGGTCAATTTTAAGAATTAAACAATTTCCCAGAAAAACTAAGATCCAGTCTCATGAAGACTCTTACACTGCTTTGGCTCCAAGTGACTTGCTCCTAGATCATCTTGGGGAGAAATTAAGTCTTAACTTCTCTGACCACTTTGTGGCAAGCTTCTAGAAGCATCTTTATGCCCCTCCCAGCTGACTTTCAGCCCATGCTGAAAACTTCTGACTCATGTAATTTAAAGGGTTAAAAATCAAGGAGGGAAACCACCACCACCAAAATGCCATGCCTTTGATTTAATAGAGATAATCCTCTTTCTATTAGCTACCATTATAGTGAGTCACCAGTAGTACATGAAGGACTGTACCCAGAATGACATCATGTGAACAGCCCAGTGTCTGTGGGACTTGAAATGAAGAGGATTATTCCAATATATCAGTTCTGAGCCTAAAACTGGCAAGGATGGATCTGGACTAAAACTTAGCATGAGAGATGTTTGTTGAAGCACTAACATGAGAAAAGGAATTATAGAACTGAAGTTATTAAAAACAATTAGCTCCTATTTCAAAAGCTTTAATTTCAGTAGAATAATATACACCCCGATCCACATCAGGCTGCAATGCTACTGAGTCATTCCAATGACATCATCAGCCACAGGAGGAGATGTGCCATGGTTTATCAGTGGCTGCAAACCACACCCTGTCCCCTGGATGGAGTTCCAGCCTCTGTCTTACACTGGAGACTGGAGTCTCCAGTCTCTTCATGCAGGGGGAATTGCCCTGAAATCTGCAGAGTTTTTGCTGAAGGAGGCTCAGGGGAGACCTTCTTGCTCTCTACAACTCCCTGAAAGGAGGTTGGAGCCAGGTTGGGGTTGGTCTCTTCTCCCAGGTAACAGGTGACAGAATGAGAGGAAATGTCCTCAGGTTGTGCCAGGAGAGGTTTAGGTTGGACATGAGGAACAATTTCGTTCCCAAAAGGGTTGTCAAAGCCTGGCACAGGCTGCCCAGGGCTGTGTCCCCTGGATGGATATTGGTCAATGTCCCCTGGTCACCATCCCTGGAGGGGTGTAAAAGACAAGTAGATGTGGTGCTGAGGTACATGGTTTAGTGGTGACCTGGCAGTGTGTCAAGGGTCGAGGCTGGGCTGGCCACCAACCCAATGACAGACGCTCCCTGTTACCCCCTTCACCCCCATGCCCCCAGGAAGGGATAGGGGATAAGAGAGACAGAGAGACTTGTGGATTGGAAAATAAAGCTAAAGCTACTTTAATAATAATGATAAATGAAATATATACAAATATGTGCAGAACCCAATACCAAACCCAGCCTCCCCTTGAGGGTAACTACGTCACCACTGACACTGCACCAAGGCCTCAGCAGCAGATGGGAGCCAGGCTCAGGGGCTGGATCCTGGGACTGGATGCAGGAACTTAGGGATTCAGGATGGAGGGCAGAACAGACAGAGTTCTCCTCAGATGCCCACCACCAAAGCACAGAACAGGAAGACCAAGAGGGGAAAATAATCTAGCAAGGGGGAACTGACTTTCAGTTTGTATATCAAATATGACTTATATGGGAGGGAATACTTTGGTCAGTTTAGCATCACCTGTCCTGTCTGCTCCTCCCTGGAGGTGCAGCCTTTACCCAGTGTGAGACACAAGACTCAGCAGTGACCTTGCTCTGCATCCCACTCCCTGGTAGTTAATCTAAACATGAGGCCTTATCACTGCTAGAAGCTGGCAGTGTCTGCAAAAACATGTTGTTATTCTCAGAAAGTGCAGTTTCTCAGAGGAGGTTTAGCTGGAAAGTAAAATCACTGAACAGAATTAGTTCTGTTCTAACCCAAACCAGGACACAGTGCTGGTTAATGGTTGAGCTTGGTGATCTTAAAGGTCTCTTCCAACCAGAACAGCCTGTGATGCTGTGATGTGGTGTGAAGAAGAGGATTTAAAGCAATGACCACTCACAGTTCTGTGTTTCCAGGCCTTCTGCTTCTGGATGGCCATCAATGTGCTTTATCACAACAGGCATTCCCAACCCCTTTCCATGGGTCAGAGATCATTCAAAACAAATCATAAACTGTAGTAAATTAACATTTTGGTTATAGAGTCTTCATCTGTTTTTTACAGACAAGGGACTTGCTTTAAGTTGCTTTTGTGGGTCAGGATTGTCCCTGTTCACCACACAGATTACCTTGCTCCTGTGAAGGGGAGCAGGGGAGTGGCTGGGGGCAGCCACTTTGGCAGTTTTACTGGCCTGTGAGCAGAGAGAGGTTCCTATAGAGAATGACTCACAGCAAAAGTCAAGTAAAAGGCAGATGAGATGTTCAGGCTATGCAGTCACACAGGAGGAATGGGTGACACAGCCAACTCTTCTGTACCCTGAGGCAGGCTTGGAAAGGCGTCTCTGGAGCTCCCTGTCTGGAGGTGCAGCTGTGTAGGATGCCCACCTGAATCTGGCCCCACAAAACACTTCTGGAATATCTTGCAGCCCAGCTATTTCTCTGTCAGCAAGTGCAGATTGTATTGCCTGTGTTATGTAGATAACTGTGCTAGATACCATCCTAAACTTGGGGTTGATGTTTTACTATAACAAGAAAGGAAACACAGCTTAGATCTAACAGGCCAACGCCTGCTTCTATTTACTATTCTTATATTCTTATATTTAGACACTAAAGCCTGAATATCTGTTTCTGGTAAATGGGATTCCAGTGTTAAGCAGCAGAAGAATAACTCAGAGGTCAATGAGATTCACAGTGGTGCCACTGAGGACAGATCCAGTGAGTCTTGTTTGTGCTGATGTCAAGAGCAGTGCTGGGGGGAGGGCTCCACCATGCCTCAGCACTCAGAGGGTGCTGGCAGACTATCTTTTATATCGAGTTTGAAATCTTCTGGAGCCTGCTTCCTACCCTACTCTGAAGGAGCCCACATTTGGTGACTTTCCAGGCATGTTACAGAGGACACAAATTTGTCAGGTGTCTGGAGAAAGCAAGAGTATTAGGCAAAGGTTCTTCCCCCAGAGAGTGGTGGAGCACTGCAACAGGCTCCCCAGGGGTACACTCATGGCACCAACTCTCCTGGGATTCAGGAAGCATCTGGACAATGCTCTTAGACCCATGGGGTGACTGTGGAGTTGTCCTGTGCATAAACAGGAGTTGAATTGATGATCCTGGTGGGTCCCTTCCAGCTCAGGATTTTCTGTGATGCTCTGTTCATCTGCCCTCTGGAGGGGGTTGATGCAGTGCTGGGGAGCTGATGCCTCGTTATTTGGTCTATGCAGAAACTAGGTAATTCTCCCTACAGTTTGAGGTGAGGAACAATTCCTTACAATTTGGAAAGGAGGAACAGTTTATAAAAGGACTGTCTCAGGTTCTGACAGTCCTCAGCAGGTCTGTGTTCCTCTTGCCTTCCCCACCCACTTCCTCTCCCAGAATGGTAAATGTAGAAATATTTTCTTATCACTCAATGAGCTAATTTCTTGTTGGTCTTTGATAACAGAAGTTTCTAAATGCCTGGTTAAATTTACTCCCCTCTACTGCTGTAGATTGTGTTAGAAAGGCAATTACTAGATGAAGCTACCCCAGTAAATAGGTGGATAAAGAAATGAACTGGGAAGAAGATGTTTTGGAGCAGAGCTCTAAAACTGCTTAGCAGGGACATTTTTCTAATTACTGGATGGTGAGGCTGAAGGCTCCAAGTGCCCAGGAAAAGGATGAAAAAAAAAAAAGTATCCAACTGAATAAATAAATCTCTTAAAGAAAAAGATAGCTGTCTGCCAAGAAACTTAATATGGAATGTTGAGAGTGCAGTTCTGAAAAAGATTTAATTGGAGATATACTCCTAAGAATACCTAAATAGTCTTTCAGTTTCTTAACTAAAAGGAGAAACAGATGCCAGCTGTAAGATCTGAGATCAAATATGAATAGTACTGAGGCCTCTAAATGTCTCCTTAAACATATTTAATTAGATTCTTATCTTGCTAAGATATTGGCCAGTGCTTTTCCAGTGGAAGGTATGAACTCTTGAGATCTCTTTTACAGCAAGTGGTTCCATTGTCTACTTAAATACAGTAAAAATCAAGTATCTAGATTTTAAAATATAACATTTTAGGTGGCTTTGAGACAAACCAGTGATATGTCAGCTTGGACTAGCCAGTGTTTTGGTGCTCAGTAGTTTGGACTGACTGATTAGAGATCCAAGATCTGCTTAGTGTTTGGTTACCCCAATAGCAAAACTTTCTGTGCTGGCATGTGGGCATGGTTACAATGTCAGTTAAAGATCAGTGAATTAGAGTAAAAAAGTAGACCATTTTTATTCTTTTAAGGCCTCACTAGTGAACACAGTCTTAGTCTTTACTTCTGAAGGACAACACTTGCATGGGGCTGGAGGTCCCTCATTAAACTGCATAGATTTGTGTCCTCCCTGCCTTTGGTAGGGACCATCAGGGAGATGACTGAATCAATAGAGATTAATACTGACAGAAGGGATGGCTCAGTCTGCCTGACACTGCAATTTTTCATTTACATGTGGACATTAGATAATTCAACAAAAATTAGTGTACTCCAGTATGCCTTCGGCAGCAGCCAGCAGACTAAGAGCCAGGAGTTTGCTGGTCTGGGGCAACAGCTCTGGCTCCAGCTCTACTCAAGGCCAAGACAGAAAATGATTGTGACATTGCTGATACAGTAGGGATTTGTAAGAACCAGAAAATTCCAGTAGCTTTCACTCCATGAGTCAGAGGCTCAGGTAGGAGGCTTGGTCTTGGGCTGATTTTGTTCAGTTTTGATTGCTGCAGTAAATCTGGAATTGAAGCAAGCTTTCCAACACGAGTTTCCAGTGATGCCAGGCTGGATTTATGCTTCTGGGAACAAGCCATACAGTTTTGCAGAGATTGTGGTGTTGCCATAGAATCTTAGACCTAAAGAGCCTCGTCCAGTCCCTCTGCCTGCTCTGAAACAGAATGAACTCTACCTAAATTCTTTGTCAGATGCTTGTCTGGCCCATGTTAGAGACCAGGAATGGTGATTCTTGCTAGATGTTCATAGAAAAACATGTAGAAAATGCAAATAGCATAGGCCAGCTCTTTGGCACACACAGATCTACCCCAAGGGCAGTCACTGTTGTGTGGCTCTGGCCCATGCATGATGAAACCAGATCTTCCTTGCATTAAATGTTTCCATTTTGCTCTTCAAAAGCATTTCAGTGGAATGGTTTGTACAGAAGGGTGGGGGGAAAAATGGGTGAAATGAATCAGTTTCCCTTATCTTGGGGAGGGGGAAAGTCTTGGTTTAAAGCTTAGAAAAAGCAGTGCTTTCTAGTTTTTCCAGAGAAATGTCCTACTGTTATGGAATTTTGACAAAATGCAAAACTCCCCAGAGCTGAAGTTTTCCCAGCATGCCCAGCAGGAGGTCAGCACAGTGCTAGAAACAGGGGTTTGTACCATTTCCCTCCTCAGCCCTGTTCTGTTGTCATGCTCCTCACTCATGCTCCAAAGCTGCTTTAGAAATACAAGGAAAGAAGTGGCAAGTGAGTGTCATCCTCTGTAAACCCAACAGGAAACCTTTCCACTGCCTTCTGGAGTAGATGTGAATGGAAAAGCAGGGAAGGAGAAGAGGTGCCCAATTCCACTGGGTTCTTCTGTGTCACCTTCTCTTATCCCAAACACAAACACAGCCTCACCTTCTGCCTCTACTCCCTCTCCTCTGGACTAACCTGCTGTTAAACCACCCCATCCTCCCAGCCTGTCCTTTTTGGGATGGACAACACATGTTTAGCCTGCCCAGGGGAATATCTGGGAGGGATTTTTCTTTTTGTGGGGACAGTAACCGTGCTCCCTGTGCAGGCTGCAGCCCAGACAGATTGGCACCTCTGCAGAAGCCAAAAGCATCACCTTTGCCTTTGCCTCAGTGCTCAGATCTCCCACACGGTCCTGGAATGTGCCTCTTGTCTGCTACCCGGCTGAAGGTTTGAAAAGGTTTAATTTAGCTCTCATTTGAGTCCCTTTGCGCTGCCAAAAAATCTGAACTTTGGTTCCAAGCAGAGCTTAGGAATCCTGGTTCCCAGGAGAAAAGAGGAGGAGAGGACAGGGAGAAAAACTTGGGCATTTTAAAGGGGAGAGAAAGAGATGATACCGAATAATTTATTTTTTCCCCTTCTAAAAGGGACAGTGGGTTTGTGTTCTTATCTGCTCCATGCTGTGCTAGGGGGAGTGACCGGCTCCGAACTCTGGGCTAACAGCGACACTCGGTGGCCAGCTGTAAGCACCCACAGGGGACTGACCTGGGGCCCTGGGGGCTTCCCTAGGGGGTGACAGTTCTCTGGGTTGCCCCTCTTTGACGTGTTTGGAAGTGTAGGGCCAGGCTGTACCCTGAGGAGCACCAGCACGGTCCTCTGTGTGCTCACAGGCTCTGCTCCGTGGCATACCCAAGGCAGGGGAGCTCCTGCTGTGCCGGAGGTTGGGGACAGAGGGTTCCCAGGCTACTGCCAGGTGCCAGAGTGTCTCGCACCTTGGAGTGCAGGGGGTGTGGAGAACAGGCCAGCCTGGCTGCACTGGGGAGATGCCCAAGCCTCAGGTAGGCAGTGAGGGCCTGAGGACAAGGCTAGGAGACTTGAGTCTCATGCAGTGTGCCACAGCATTTGGGAGCACCTTGATGTGTGTGTGACTATGGAGAGTGTCTGGCCTACAGAGCTGTGTAGGTGCAGAGCAGAACCGAGTATAGCTTCATGGGCAAAACCAGGAGCACTCTCCTGCCTGGTGTAAATCACCATCAGCTAGCTGAAATCAACAGAATGTTGGTGAATTTGTCATGGTATCAGAGGCCCTGCAATATTTGGTGCCTTGCTAAGAGCCCCAAGTCCTGTCTCATGTGGATGCATAAGAAGCTCAGCTTTCATTTGGAAAATTCCATGTACTTGTGGGGAAGAGCTTGATAATGTGACCCAAGCACTCCATAAGGACTTAAATGGGAAAAAAAAGAAAGGAAAAAGGAGGAAAGAGGGAAAAATGAGATATGAGTCCTCTGCTATACAATAAAACTTTCTAAATTGCCTCTTTATTGTGGAGATCCTGGTGGCTGCTCTGCCAGATGGATTGACATGAAATTAAACAATTTGCAGTGGTCTGTGATTTGATCTAAATATCCCCAATACAAGAGCATCAGTATGGGAAGAAATTCTTTCTTGTAAGAGAAGGACATGTATTAAACACTGTATATACCATTGCCTACTAATCTTCCCTATTTAGACTGTGTTCTCCCTTTCAGTGACATCAGTATATCCAGCTCCCTGTGTAAAACACAGCAGCTTTGATCTTCTCATTAGCTCACATGGTCAATGTTTGTGAATTTGTGGCTATTAATAGGGTTTTTCTGCCATCCCAGTAACTGGCCAAATAAGACACATGTGAGCATGTAAGGAGCAATCACACAAAGCAGCAGTCACAGGGACCACCTTTGCAAGAAGATATTTCTTTCCTATCTGGTTGTGGCATCTACAGTAGGCAGTTTAACAACCAGATGTCAGGGAGAAAACCCTGAGGCTCCTCAGAAGATCAGCAATGGGACATTTCCAGTGATCTTACTGACCTCATATGTCAAACATAATCAGGTTAAGACACCAAGCAGTGAGCTGTGTGGACATTATTGTCAGCTTATTCCAAAGCTAACACCCAGCAAGTGTGATTCTGCAGCCTGCTCAGTGGTCAGGGGGGCTCCTGCTACAGGAGAGGGCTGCAGGAGCAGCCTCTAGGTTGAATACATGGGATGATTTCTCCAAAAAGAGTTCTGTATGAAAGTGCCTGGTTACTAGTTTACTAATAGCAACAGCCTAAGTTATGGTGGAAGGAGCAAGAATGAAGGCATTTGTGTAGAGGGAAGAGGTTTCACTGTGCACGTTATGTGCTGTTGCAAGGGACTCCAATGGCCAAAGGCTAAGCTTTCAAGCTGAGTGCTTGTGCTGGAGATGTCAAAAGATCTTAGAGGGTTGAGGACCTAAGTGACAGGGGCATCTGGATGGTAGTTAAGTAGGAAATACCAAAATCCCAGTTTGCCCTGTAGAGGTGTTGAGTGGCATGAAGTCCTCTACCACCGTGAAATGTAGATGGTGAGGATCCAATTCACAGATGATTACTGAAGCTATGCTTCAAAAGGCAATCAGCTGTACAACATTTCAAGTTCATACTTCAGCTGAGAATTGTATCCCCTGCTAGTGACCATTCCCAGACATGAGAAAGGTTACCAGTTCTTAAAAGTGATAGAAGCTTGGACTAGGTAAAAGCCTGACATACACTGTGGGAAGGTGAAGTGCCACAGTAGTCTGCTGCTGGATGGAAAAGCAGAGAAAATAGCTGGGAAGGAAGGGGAATGGGGTGGGTGTGTGGAATAACCTGCTGGGAAACACACTGACCTTTTCAGTTTAAACTTGAGCTACCCCCACAACTGGAAGATCTTTAGTCTGAATCTGTTCTTATTACAACAACAGAAGTGATTAGTTTGGAGATTTGTGAAATAAAGTTGAGGTGATGAAGAGGAGAATTGGATCCTTTTGATGGTTCCTGAAGAGCCCCAAGGTTTCCAAGGAGCAGGCAGGGATCTTTTATATTTCCATGTCACCCTTCACATGAAGTTCTTGAATACATCACAAATGGTAATTGAACTTCAGAATAACTATTTTACAGATTACTGGAGTAAGGTATAAGGAAATTAACAATTTGGATTGACAGAGGGAGTGAAAGCAGGAGGAAGAGCATGGGTAACTTCTGCTTTCCTTTGCAATGTCCTGACCAAAGCTGCCCAGCATGGTGAAAATCCATTATTTGTGGATATATTGTGGGAAATCAATGATATTCCTGTGTGTACCCTATGCATAAAGCTAGCTAAATTTCATCTCCCAGGATTATTTCAAGACTGGCAAATGGTCCATAAGAGGCCTGAAATAGTTGTATTGGTAAACTAAGCTATTGCACTTCACCAGCAGTTCTCACCAGCATCCTGTGCCTCCAAGTATGACCTCAAATAATCTTTTATAAAGAGGAGACTAGGAAAAGAGCTCCTAAGAAGGGGAGCTCACAGGTGTCACAGTTAGAGTTCTGTATAGCCCAGATGCTGCATAAATTCCACTCACGTTTCGTGCTTCGTTAACCTTTGTGGGTTAATCCATGCTAGCACAGAATCCTTCAAACCTTTCCATGCTGCTCCCAGGTATTTGCCCCACACCTCATGGCTGAGGGCTGGTGGATTCCACTCCACCAGCACTTCAGGGAGCCATGGGGCATTAGCTGGGCACTGGGTACGTGCACATGGTACGGACAAGGCGCTGAGCTGTGACTTCTCTGATGCCTTCTTCATGATGGATCCATTTCTGTGAAGCCATTGTAAGTCACTGTCATTCTGATCTGGCTTGACTTCCCATTCCATTCACACTGCCCTGTGCTGTCACACCTGATCAAAGCTTGTGTTGGTAGAAAAAGGATTGGGTTCAGGCATAGCTAAACATCTCAAACTCGTGCTGCGGGCCAGATCTTGAGCTGCTGCTGTGTGTCAGCAAGGCTGTTACTCTGTATCTGCTGAAGACATAGCTTCTGTTTTTTCATTAGCCAGAAAATAGCTTCTAAAAAGCCTGGGAATATAATATGCTGGGAATTCTTCACAGACTGCTTTTTCCATTAGCACTGGCTGCCAGCCTGCTTAGGAGGCTGTCTGACATCAGGTATAGCTTTCCTAGGAAGTCTCCATTATCTGATACTGGTATTATTTTATGTGCCAGTGCTTGAATTAAACTATTCTCTTATTTTAAAAATGAAACCATTCTAATGGAAAAGCCATGGATGGATAATATCCTTTCACTCAACTGACACTTCCTTTTGTTTTAGCCAGATTAAGCTAAAAATTGAAACGAAATTTTGATGGTCAAGAAACCGTAGTTCAAAACAGCTCTGAAGTTCCAAGACAGAGCTGATCAGACAGATGTCTGAGACAGGGGAAGCAAATACTGATCTCATCCTGTTACATGATAAAAGTCACAGGAATCCCTTCGATCAGCTCCAGGCTCAGGTCCTAATCACCAGCTATCTAATGGCAGCATTCAGCTGTGGTTGCAAATGAAACCTTAGGGCTGTGTAAGGAAGCATCCTGTCCAGCTTCAGCAGAGACTTCAGGAGCAAGGGGGGGGTTGGGGATTGATATTTTTTTTCTTGTCACTGAGTAGAGTTGAGGAGAGACTGATGAGGTGTTATGCTGAGACACCTCAAAGGAACTGATTTTTGAAAATCCTCAAACTATCAGGCTGTTCTTGGCCTGGCTCAAGTTAGGCAACCCAGAACAGGCATGCAAAATCACTAGTCCCTTTTAAAAACCATCAGTCTTCATCTGTCTAGCAGACATATTGGGAAATCAGGGCTAATGTAGAAATATTAGCTGTGAAAAGCCTTGAAAGTTCTACAAATCTAAAAAAGGTACTTATTAGTGCCTGTAAAATTTGTGTGTATAGTGCAGGATTTCTTCTTCCACTGAGCAGGAGAACATGCTGTACTGTAGCTATCGTGCCCATGAAACTGCTAATGATGCTCTAGTTATGAATAGTTATGAGGAAAAGCTAACTGTCTCTGCAGCTTTGGCACTCAGACAGCCTGCCCACTTGCCGTTCTTCTAGCAGAACTGATGCTGACTGTGATGTGCTGCTTTTAAGATGAATTAGGGCAAGAGAAAGAAATATTTCTGATAATGATGCTAACTTGATAATGGCTAGGTTTGATTTAGAGGAACTGTAGTCTAGGTTGTTTGGGAACCAGCCCAAATCAGTTTGAGGCACTCCCACAGAGCAGTTTACATACATTGCTCTCAGTGTTATCTCCTAGCAGGGCTAATATCAGGGAGATCATTTATTAACTCTTTGGCTTCACTTTGCAGCTAGAGATCAGGTAAAGAGGACTTCCTCTGGAAGCATGTTAAGAATGACTGCAACGGCTTAATACAATTGTACTTTCAGCTTGATTCTAGGAACACATAAAAAGGTGTTGGTAAGCCACCACTGGAAACCAAATACACTGGGATCCATTTACTCAGAAGTTGGATTATTTATTTTTTTCCATTTCATTTCAGTCTCTTACCTCCCCCCCCAGTCCTACCCACAGCTCTCATCCTGGCATTCTGAAGAGGGCTGTCAGAATTCAGGTGTCGCCTTCAAGCAGCAAAATGATTCTACCCATCTGTGATGACAGAAACATTGACTAAAAGCTAATGCAATGGGTGACATTGTGATGTCAGGAGGATCAGAGCCAGAGGTGGTTTTCTGAAGGGAGACTCTGCATGACTCTCCCCAGACTGCTCAGCAGTCAAGGAGATTATATTCTCAACTGTTCAAGCTGTTTACACATACCAAGCAGCACTGACTGCCTCTTTGTGGCAAGTTGTTTACATGAATTTATTTTGGGAAAATTCCATTAGACTGGACCAAGATTTCCTCATAAATCATTGAATTTAGCTTGTGTGCTGATAAAATCTGGTTAGTCATTTATTCTTCTGAGCAGCACTTAGTTAGGAGCCTTCGTTATGTGGCAGGAGCAGCTTACATGGGTAATAGAGAAATAATGGATTGTCTATGGCTGTGTGCAGTGCTCTGCTGGGAAAGAGATGGATTAGAAAATGATCCTCCTCACCAATTCATCTAATAAAACAAAGGATTCATTAACCACAGCCACAGGCCTAATCTATGCTCTGAATTTTGCTCATTTAGCCAGCAGTGAGATTCTGGAGCTGCTTTGAAAGTGGTCGTGCAGATGTGTGCTGTAACCTGCATTGCTGTGTCCTCTGCAGTAGCAGGGGTCTGGCTGGAGGTATTGCTGCTGCTGCAGTGCTCAGGGCTTTGCTGACTGAAGGAGAATCAATGCTGTTGGACTGGGCTGCAGCATCCTGACTTGATGCCCTAGCAGGGTGAGTTTTCAAAGTACTATCTACCCAAATCATTCAGGTTGGAAGAGACCTCCAAGATCAAATCCAACCATCAACCTGTCACCACCATGCCACTAAACCATGGCCCTCAGTACCACATCTAGATGTTTTCTAAACCCCCTCCCAGGGATGGTGACTCCACCACTGCCCTGGGCAGCCTGGGCCAATGCCTGGGAAGAAATTTCACAAGAGGGAAATATCAGGTTTGAGAGGACACAAAATTCTCTCCTTAGTTCTGAACAGAAGCTTACTCTTCCTTTGAAGAATTGCTCTACCATTTCAGGTGAACATACAAAGTGACTGAAAAACATCTCATACTCTTAAAATTCTGTAATTTATAAAGCATCTTTCTGCTGATTTGTGACTTCATCACTGGCATTTGCTGCAGCCCTTTCAAGTAGCAGTAAGTCACCTCTGTGAAGAGATGCTTTAAAACAGGCCCAAAAAGCAAAGCTTAGGACCTAGACATCGGTTTGAATACAAACTTCTGGCATGTTCAGACCCAGGAATTTGGTTGCTTCATTTCAGGCAAATGGACCAGGGTAGGATTCTTTGTCAGTACAACTGGAATCACTTGGGGTTTTTTTATAATTAGCTGTCTGCATCAGTTTACATTAACATGGAATTTGACACCTTGCCACCACATGGAAGGTGGCTTTTCATCCTCTAAATTCACACAGGCATATTAATCCAACACTGAGGTTTGGCATAATCTCTAATTTTATACAGCACATTTCTTCTCCAAGTGCCTCACAAATATCACTCAAATGCAGCCATGTCTGCTGGGGTAGTCAGAAACATTCCAGAGTGCTCACCAAAGGAGGCAACTTAACGCCTCCTTTTATTAAAAATAACATGAATTCAGAGAACCACAGTTCCAATTGTGTTGGAAATATCCAGTCACTCAGACTAAACAGCATGAAGCTCAGCTAATGAGGTGTTTAGCTGCTCCTTCCAGAATCTGTACCTCTCCTTCAGGCAGTCTCTGTGTCTTGGATGAATCTAGATCTTTACCTTCAACTAATAATTTGCATGTAAGAGGTCATTTTTAGAGTACTGCTTATTGCAATGGCCAGTTCCCAGACAAACTGCTTATGTCTCATGCAGATAAGTCTATTCCTGCTGAAGCTAAATGTTAGTGAACAGTTGGCAGCAATGCTCAAGGAGAGGCAATGTTTTATGGAAGAGGTTTCTGATATTTGACATATTTGGTGATGTTGAATTTCTTGTTCCATGAGGCTGGCTCTTCACCTTCAGAAAGAAAACTAATATGCAAATGATTGTAGCTGCTTCTGGATCTCAGCCCTAAAAGCAGCTCCTTAGAATAAGCTCTGTCTCTGTGTGTTTCAGGCTGCCCTCGAGAGAGAGGAAGGAACACAAAACCCTGCCTTCTAGACAACAGAAAAAGGCTAGGATGATGCAGGTGGTTCATAAGTTAGTCTCTGGACGAATTCATTCAAGTAAGGAGGATTTAAAAGCAAAAGCTGGTGTCTGGATGTTCAGGAAGAGCCACCACTGTGCTGCCATAAGGTCCCTCCTTGCACGTTCTGCTGGGATGCTGGTTTCAGAGCTGCTGCTCAGCTCTGCAGAGGCAGTGGCAGCAGTGGATATTAGTAAGTGGAAAGTGAGTTCCACAAGGGCCAGGTCCAGGTGGAGGCATTCCCTTTGCTGGACTGCAAGCTGCCACACTGCTGCTGCTGTTCAGAAGGAGTTCCCTACATGAGCAACAGCTTTATTTTCCAGCTTGGGTTCCTGAAGGACTCTCTCAACAACACTTCCCTGAGAAATGCACTGAATGAGCCTACCTCTTGGCCAGCTCAGCCCTAAACTCTGCTGGTTTGGCCCAACCAACTTGAGGAGCTCACCAGCCACATCTAAGCATTTGAGCCTCCCTGGAAGAACAGATGTTGCTGAGGCCAAGAGCTTGGGTGTGAATTGGACCCCAGAAGAGTACACTTCCTGCTTTGCCTTCACTTAGCACAGTGTGGGAAGTTCTCAAGTAGCAACAAGCTTCAGGCCAAGCAGCAACTTGGTTTTTTTTCCTCTCTTTATTGATTGTTTGCTTTCAAAAAACTGAAAAAAAGATTGGCAAATCCAGTGATCATGAAAGCCCTGGATGGGTCCAGACCTAGTGTGGGCAGGATTTGCGTGAGTGCCTCCACAGAGCTCTGCCAAGGCACTTTTGTCCTGTCCAATTCCTTCTCTTCCAAACCTTGGCCTCTCCAATGCAGACACTACCAAGTCAGGAAGAACTGAGACATATTATTAGGTGGTTTTGAGCTGTGGATACTTGCCTACACAAAGTGCTATGCTTGCTTTCTCCCCTGACCAGACAGTGCTTGTGCTAGGCTTCCAGAGGCAGAAAGTGGAGCAGGACTAAATGTGACTAATATGGACAGGAAATGGTGAAGAAAGGCCATACTGACACCACTCACCAAAATATGCCCTGTGGTGAGGCCCCTGCCATGGGACTTCCAGGGGATGTTGTGCTTTCTAGAGCATTAGGCAATATGTGGCTCCAGTCTGTCTTGGGGATAGGATTCCCCTTGCTGGCTGAACCTCTCTCCTTCTTTAGGTCGTTGTGCCGTACATATCTCCATGGTGTCCAAACCCATCCCTGGCTAAGGGCAGAGCCTACAGGTCCTCCTGCTTCCAAAGAACAAGGAGGACCATTGTGGCCTCCCCTAGCACAGAGCTGGTAGGCTGGGGAGGTCCTGGGTCTTCTCCCCCCTGACTAATCACACCCACATGCTGGGGCTTGCTCTACCCAGGTGCTAGGCAAGGTCTGAGAGGCAGCACATCTAGTGACCAGGAGAACCTGGTTTCTGCCTGGCTTTGCCTGATTTTCTCTGTCACTTTGGGAAAACTGCTTGGCATGTCTGTGTCTCTTCAACTTCTTGGCCTTGTACATGGAGCTTAGGGTAGGGCAGTATCATATACCTGCATGGACTGGAGAGAGGCTGCTGTGTTGCAAAGGATGAGGCATTAAAGGTCATGGTCTTCAAGTGGGAAAATCCTGCACTGAAAGGAGTAAATGCCAAAGCTGGGAGGCTTTGATGTCTCACCTGATAGAAAGCAACTTTTAACTGATTAAAATTAAAAGATTAAGGAAGACTTTTTAGCTTCCTAAACCCCAACCAAAGTAAAGATAAGTAATTAGAGGAAGGCTATCTCTCAAACAAAATACAGGCTCACAGAAAACTCTCTCCCCTATGGCTAAAGGCACAGGCTATAAAATAGAATTTCTTTTTTTCTACTCAAATCATTTAAACATAAGTAAGAAATCAGTAGCTCCCTCTTCAGAAGCACCCTAAGGAATAAAAATGCAGTGAATCATGGGTATTTTATTACTAGTCTGTGTGTCTATCTGATGGCAAGCATCAATGGCTTCCCTTACACAGGGTGCCCAGGGGGATAGAAGAATGCAGGGAATAGCTTACTAGTTTCTGTGTCTGTCTAGTGGCTCAGATCCATGTTTTCTTATAGAAGACACTGCAGCAATGCAGGGGCAGCCTTTCAGTGTGTGTGTGCCTGACTTTCTGGGGGCAAAGCATGAAGTGGGGTTGGAGTTTTGCCACTCACACAGTGCCTGCTGTGCCAGTGAGGCAATAGTCTGGGCTCAGCCTCTTGCAGAAGCTTTTTGCCATTCAGGTTCCTAAGGGTAGCCAGGGAGAAGTGTTAGGAGACCCAGAATGCTGGAGGGGAGTATCCAAAGCTTAATAATAGAAACAGATACTGACATAGGAGTTTATTCTGCCACGTGAGGAGGGAATTGGGATAGAAAGAACCTTCTTAAGTGGTGGTTGACACTCTGCTTAGAATGGAGGTGCAATAAGGCATCAAATTCTTGTCAGTACATCTCAGTGGTTTCAAAGCAAGCTGCTTCTGTGTGAATCTTGTCAGCCCTGCAAACCAGGAAGGGGCTGATATTGCCTCCCCAGGTAGTGTGAGGCTCATAAAGGAGAACAGGGAGTCAGAGAGGGCCAAAGCCAGCCAGTCCCAGAGGAAAACATATTTTATCCATATTGCTGAGTGATCTCTGCTACAGAGCTTATCTCAGAAAGTGGTTTGATGTTATCTGTGTGCTCTTCAGAGAGAGACTGTCTACAAGGCCATGAGCATCACCCAGTGATTTCTCCAGGGAACCCATAATATTGATCTGAGCTTTAATACCTTGTAGAGAAAGTTAGCAACATTACACCTACATCAGAGACCACAGGGAAGAGTAAAGACACATAGGTTAAATAAGCTGGTGTGGACAGAGAGCAGTCTAGTCAAACTCAGAATGAGGTCATTTACCCTCCCAAAAACCTGGATAAATTGGCCTAATCAATTTGTACTGATTTTGCCTTTCTGCTGCTGGACTCATGCTGCTCTGTGAGCTAGGTGCTTTGGGAATGGCTCTGGTGCCTCTGCTTTGCATTGCAGTGACACAGAGACATACACCAGCTCATGGTGATTTAACGACTGTAAGTAACAGGAATCCTCTTCCTCCCTAGGTAAGATTCCACACTGATTAACTGCCCTCATTGGTACAATTGTGTGTGTGATATATTGGTATGGACAAAATCTCTCATGGTGACATTCTGCTCTTAAAGGGGAAGGGTTTCTCAGCTGTGGCTGGTGCTCTTAAAGCTCCTGGCTGCTTCTGAAGGTTGTGTTGTTGCTGGTAGTAGCAGTGCTCCAAGATCTAGGCAAGAATAACTCTTTGCTCCTGAGTTTGGTTCATGCTCCTGTTCGTCATTTCCTTAGAGTGAAACATGATTTTAAACCCAAGCCATATAAAATGTTGTTCCTGTAGTGATTTGGTTTATTTTCCTGGTGTCTGGAGACATGATGTGCTCCCATCCTCTCTGAGTGCTTATTAGCCTTTGGCCTGGCTGCTTCTTGTGGAAAAACACAAAAATATTTGGTGAGCAAGAGAGAGATGCTAAGTGCTTTGGTGGTCTGCTCAGGGAGGGTGTTTAGAAAGTCTGCATGTTTTGGTTTGAGTGAAGTGAGTAGCTGTAGCCTTTCCTGATGGCAGAGCCACACCAAACTGCAGCAGAGTTCTGTGTTTTAAATGATTCTTTTCATTTAGAATGTTTGGATGTTTTGCATGAAGCCCCTGGCTGGTATGGTTTTGGTTTCAACTCCTTGTGGTGTTTTGGTGAAGGTAAGTAAGCATCCTGACAAGGCAACCCTTGGAGCAGGCCAGTAACCAAGGCCAGATGAAACTCAGTAAGACAGTTAGAGGGTGACTAATTTCCAGTGTCAGAGAAGATCAGGAGACATGGATAGTGGATCTGAGTCAAAGAACTGGAAAGAGACCTCAGCAGGCTTTGGATCAGGACTCAAGGGAAGAACCAGCCAGCTGAGAGAGGACAGCTTCCCACAGGAAACCTGGTAGTGCTTCAGAAGTAAGAGCTTTGGGGGGAAAAAAGCTTCTCTCAAACCTTATTAGCACCAGAAATACCATTTTTCCAATGTCATTATAAACATGGAGCTCACAGGGGATTAGAGGTAGCACTTAGGTGAGAACATGCTTCCTTGATTTAGTTTTAACAAGAAACCCAAATTCTGCTAGATTTTTCACTGCTTTTGATCTGTGCTGGTTTTGACAGAAAGCCAGTTCATAACTGTCATAAATGCATTGAAATCAATGTCAGAGAACAAAGTTGAGAAGAGCTGCCACTGGGATTGTCCTAGTACAAATCAACTAAACTATTCAGTTGCTCCAGATCAGATTAACTCCCACAAAATTACAAACAGGAATCATAACAGATTGTTAGAAAAGCTAAATCACTTCATTAAAATTGCAGATAAACTAGACAAATCCTAACCAAAAAGCTGGAGAAAATGGCCAAAAATAACATGCTCTATAAATCCTATGGGACACAGCCACAGTCACACTGGCTTAAGGCTAAAACAGTCACTTGTGGACCAGGCATAGAGTTGCAGTGACCAGCATTGCTATTGGTGCCATTATTGCAGTGACCTAAAATAAGATTATGCTGCTTTTTGGACACCCTGTAGGAGTTCTTGGACCTCAACACATCTGAATTTCTTCTGCTTCTCTGCTTTCTGAAGGCATGCTGTCTAGATTGTGATCGAGTGGCTAAAGAGCTCGGTCCTTCCCTTGGGCCTTCCTCTGCAGGCTGTCAGCTGTTTGAGGAGGCATTGACCCACAGTTCTGTCACTCTCTCCATAAAGTGATGTGCAGGGAATTGCTCAGACTTTCATATATCTGTGAGTTCTGGCCCAGAAAGAAGATGTCTTAGGGAAAAGTAGAGAATCTGCAACCCCCCAGTCAATATTTCTCCATATTCTGTACCAGTCAATATTCCCTATCAAGCCTTTCCACTGCAGTCCACACTTATCTCTACCTAATGTATATGCATACACATACATGTTTTGATTTGCCACTTCATTTAACTCCTCTGTGCTTAGAAAAATACTCATATTTATTTCAGAACACTGTAAAGCTTTTCTGCTGCAATGGCTGCTTTCTGATTCCAGGAGAACACTGGCATGTGAAAGAACCTATTCAAAATCTGTTGCATCTACATCCTTTTAATTTATGCAGTCAGACTTATACTCTTAACTTCATGTATCAGCTCTTGCCTGCTCTTGAGTGCATTTGCTTTCACAGCAGACAGAGCTGCTGAAGTAGCTGCACTCATAGCAGCCTCCTTACCCTGGAAGGATATTGTCTCTAGGTAGGTTTCCTTGTAATTGCCACAGGTCCTGACAGAAATACTGGCAGAGCATGGAGCACATCACAAGCTCAGCAAATGTGAGGTGATCAGATGATAAAAGCTTGTTTGTGCTGCTCTTAACTCAGTAGGAGTAAGAGCTGATTCTTCACATACCCAAAATGAAATTAAGGGAGCTACTCAAAGAGGCTGTGGTTACATGGTCACTTGAATTTGGCATAAATCTGACTGCCACTGAAAGGGTTGGTCCACTCCTCTCCCTCCTCTTCCTCAGCACCCACTCACTGTTTTCACCCACACTTATCTGGCACCAGTGTTTCACAGAATCACAGAATATATTCTGAGGTGGAAGGGACCCACAGGGATCATTGAGTCCTGCTCCTGTTGGAGCCCAGCTCCTCCTATGGGTGTGCAATGAGCTGGAGACAGAACAGACCCAGATAAGTATCAACCCAATTACTTGTATGCTTTTTCTTAATGACTTTCTCAGGATAGCACAGCAGCCTGGATATTTGTGCTGCACAGGAAAGCACAGGGGGAAGAGGGAAGGAAAGAACCATTAGCTCAGGAGGAGCCCAGGGGGTTGCTGAGTGAAGACCTGATTAGCCTGGCCACATCCAACCCACACAGAAGCAATGATCTAGGCTAGGCTGAGAGCTTCTCACATTCCTTGGTAACTCCTCTGATCCTTTCTCATAAGCACCTTCCCCTTTCTCAGTAGCTGCTGAACACTTAGGGCTTTCAGGCACTCCTTGTTTTGGGAGTCCTCTGCCCATCTCTCCAGCAGCAAGCACAGTTATCTGTGTCACCTTTTTTGGTCAGTGATTTCCTCAATCCCCAGGAGCCCTATTCCCAGCATCTCAAATTAATTCACACTTCTTGCTTGTTCTCTTTTTCCACCCCCTCCTTTTTGCCACAATGCACATGCCATCCTTAACTGTTCCAGAGACTGGCCAACCAGAGGAAAACAAGGTATTCTTCCAAACTATCTAAACAAAGAGCATTCCAGTCCTGAGGCAGAGCCCAGAGGTTGTTTCCCAGTTCTGTGAACTATTGTCCTAGTTCTGTTGGGCTTGGGGGCAACACGGAGCACAGCTGAGTTATCCCAACAACAAAGCAGTGCTTCAGTTGTGGCTCCTGGATTCCATCCTTTCCAAAAGCAGCAATCCCTGTTAGCACTGTGCTTGGCTTCCACTGCATTCCCTCCTTGCTGCTTGGCTGCCTCGGTGTGTGAGAGGTGCCAAACCCAAATTCCTCAGCTCCCCTTCCCAGCCCACCCATTCCCCACCCGTCTGGGTGGGAACAGCACTGGCCACTGCTGGGACCTGCTGCACCAGCAGCCAAGGTAAGAGGAGAAAGGGAAAACTCCCAAACTCTACCACAAGAGAAAAATTCTTATACCCACAGCCCAGCCCAGGCAGGTACAAAGCCATGGCAGTAGTGACTTCTGTAGCATCTCTGACTTTCTTTAACATGATGCAAATGGCTTCAGGTTGCAGCAGGGGAGGTTTAGATTGGATGTTAGGAAAAATGTCTTCCCAGCAAGAGTTGTCAGGCATTGGCCCAGGCTGCCCAGGGCAGTGGTGGAGTCACCATCCCTGGAGGGGTTTAGAAAACATCTAGCTGTGGTCCTTAGGGCCATGGCTTAATGGCACGGTGGTGACAGGCTGATGGTTGGACTTGAAGATCCTAGAGATCTCTTCCAACCTTAATGATTCTGTGTGATTCTGTAAACAGCTCTGGTGTGTGGCACATTTCTCCTGGAGACACCAGAACATGCTGACAAAGGGAAGCATCAAACTCAGTAACTGAACAAGAAAAAATACAGGCTCATCCTAGAAAGAGAGGAATCTTCCTGGTCAGTGTTTTGCATTTGTTCATGCTTGTTTCAGTGTTGTCACAGAGCTGATGATAAGCTGCTCATATGCACCTTCTGGAACCAGTTGTCTCATGCAAAAGAGCTTGGGCTCCATAGGTTTCATCCTCTACCATTACTTTAACCATGAGGGGCAAGAGGCTGTGCCACTTGCTAGCAGTAGTGTCACTGCATGCCACAACCCAGCCCCTGAAGTAAGGGTAGCAGAATTTGGGTGTAAAATGTCCCATAGATTTGTTGTATTTTTTCCCCTGCCACAGTGGAGGCCAATCCTGATACCTATGAAGCCAGTGTGATCTGTCCAGGTTTGTAACAAATGAGGGTCTGGCCATTTAACTTCAAACCCTTTGTGGGAGGAAAAGATTATCCTGAAGTGAGGTTTTATTTTCAGATGGAACCTCCACAATCAGCTTGCTAAGACTTGCCATGAGGACTGTTAGGACTTGCACTATCAGGATCAAGCTCAAGGTGACAGTAAGTCTTGCAGCTTTACTGTGACTGTGCTCTGAGGTAAATCAAATGCAGAATTTAACAAAAGGTTCTGTGGAACAAGCTGGAGGCTCCTGCAGAGGGTTATTCTCATGGTTTTAATCTAATCACAAGGAAAATACACTTAGCTTCTTTGCTTTACAAAATTTTAGGGGGGGGGAAAAGTGCTCTTTCATTTATTTGTTGGTAGCTTGAAATGATTTCTTAGTCTCTGAACAGCTCTGGTCTGTTAGATTCCCTCCCTGCTCTTGCAGCTAATTTCAATTTCTTTGTCTCAAAAAATGATTGTATTTGTATCATCTCCAGACAGGTCACAGGAGGTACCTGGAGTGCACACTGGATAAGTTACACATCTGGTTTATATCCTCCTCCACTGAGCAACTCCATCTCCCAGGATGCAGTATTTCTGTGTTGCTGCCATATATCAAAGCACAGAGAGACACACAGACACTGGGGCTCAATGGACAGAGCTACAGGAGACACAACTGAAAATGCAAATCATTCCAGAGAGCCACTCTTCTTTTAAGCACAGTTCCCAATTCTTCAAGTAGAAGCAAAATCAAACTGCAGAACCATGCAACACCACAGAAACTTCTCCATAAGCAAAGGCAGCCAACAAACTCTGCATCCTGGGTGTTCTTCTCCATTTGTGTAGAATCCTGTGAGTCTCATTTTAGGGAGAGAAGAAAGGACATTCCATTTGGACAGAATCTGGGGCAGTCTCTCATTCTCCATGGTGTGGACTAAACCTGAGATAGCTGTGCTGGCTAGTTTCTGTAGGTCACTTCTGAGGGGCCTATCAACCATACCTCAGGGGCTTCCATAGTGGAGATGACAAGTGTCCTGTAGGTGACCAAAGGACAGACACAATGAGAAGGCACCTTTAGTGCTTTCAGGCTGACATCTACTTCTCTGCCAATTCATCTGCTTTCCTCTTAGGAGACAGGAGGAGTCTGGCTTGGTCAGCACAGGACAGTAGCTCTGAAGGCACTGTGGAAGGACCAGAGGAGAAAAGTGTCCTATATGCTGACTTGGGCTTCTCTGAGTCTGGCATAGTCTCACTGTGGAAGTGTTTTGTTCCCTAAACTGGTTTGGTTTGACCTGTTCCCAGCAACAGACACTTCCTTTGGGGTCATCTGTAAGTTTGAACTACTCTTCACTCAAATCTGCTCTGAGGCACAAGCCAGGCAGACCTACAGCCAGCACCTGATGTGATGACCTGACCCAGTTCTGAGGTAAACAGGCAATGCTGGTGGACTGACTGACAGGCTGACTGACTGACTGACAGCCAAGCAGACAGTTGTGCTGGGCAGCTCCAGAGTAAAGAGGTTCAGGAATGGCTGGAGCATGTAACCCCTTGGCATTGCAACCACCCTGTGAAACTGCAAGGTGAGGAGGGAATTGGGCAGCCTAAAGGTCAGCTCTTGCAATGAAAATCTGCTTCTATAGGCACTTGGGGTTGGGAAAAAGGAAAAAGAAAAAGGCCTTTTGGGTGTCAGACTTGGGCAAGAGCAACACAGTTGTGTGAGAGCAAGAGGGGCTGGCTGGGGCAGGGCAGGGGTGAGCAGCAGAAGTGATTGCCCTTTGTCTCCATCCCCCCTGGCAGGGATGTGCACACCTGCACCTCCAGAGATCCAGTCTGATTTGGCCCTGGATTGAATTAAGCTGAAGGATCAAAGAGCAAAGCTGGGACACTGTTTCCACCCAGAGCATAGGCAGGGTCCCTCTGCTCTCAGAAGCCAGCTCAGTGTTTGTCCCTTGCTGGCCTCACCTGATTCAATCACAATACAGCCAAAGGTCTTCTCTTTCCAGCCCTGGCATCCTCCCATCACATCCCCCTCAGCCTTTTTCCCACATGAGCTCCTTCCAGCTTTGCCCCTTTTCCTCCAAAATGCCAGAAAGAGCCATTCCTTCTTTTCTTTCCCCTGGAGTTTGGATTAATGCTGAAAGCAAAGACATTTCTGTCTGGTCAGAGAGGGGGGGAATATCTGTTCCAAATGCTTTTGAAATAGGCACATCAAACTTTATGACACTCCTTTCAGAATAGTGGATTCTATTTGCCTTATATAAACTTTGGCAAAGAAGTTTTCCATGCCCACATACACACAGGCTGCCTTATTCCTGGCTTTGGGGAGGCTGGGTCTCCATCAGCTGAGCAGTTCACACAGTTTCTTGCAGTTTTGAGAGCATTACATCTTCAATTTTAGCTTAAGGCTGGATTGAAAGGGTGGCTCTTGATACATAAGGATGCACAGTTGCAGAGCTTTGGAGTTAAATGCAAACACTTAGTGCTAATTGAAGCAGAATTAAGATGCTTTGTTTACTGGCATGCTCAGAACATGCAGTTCTTTGTTTACTGGTGTGCTCAGAGCATGCAGTTCTTTATTTCACCCTAAAAATGTGAGGACAGTTGAGGTGATGTATTTACAGTTCCTGAGTACCCTCTGGGCTGATAACAGTCGGTGTGAGCAGTGGCAGGCATTGTTTGTGTGATAGCAGTGGAGATCAGAAGGTGAGCTTTGCAGGCAGTAAAAGCTGGTGCTGAGGCAGATGGAGTAAGTGATGTTGGAGTGGTAGTGGTATTGGAAATGCTGGTCTCCCTCATTTTCAGTAACCATTACAATTGCTTGCAACAGCTCCTCCCCACTGTCACCACACAGCTGAACACAAGCCCTTGCAGCCCAAAGTTAAGAAGTTTGTCTACATATTGCACACATCATTCTATGGGGAGATGTCTGTGCACTAATTGCCATAACAGCACTGGAGTCTAAAGAGGGAACATGAGGCACTGCTGGAACTGAGTTCTAAAAATAAAAGGAAATTACCAAGAAGTGCACAAGCTAGTAAATACCTAGCATCTACTGCAGTCCTTCTTGGCTCTTCATGGTCTGTAACCCTCTCCTACAGGAGAGAGACAGCAGAAAAGCAAAGCTGAAAATAAATAGAAGATATGTGGGCTTAAATTGGAGCAACAGTTAAGGAAAAAATGACCTTGCTGTCATCTCCTGTGTTTCCTTCTCTTGTTTAATGTTCTTCAGAAAGCATGTTTTAGTGTTCTGGTATATTTGTCCTTGTGCTTCTCTTTCTGTGTGCAGCCCAGAGCTGTGATCCATTTTCCCCCCTGCTCAGGTGAGGAGCTCTGGGCACACGTGTCCTGCTGCTGGCACCACACCAGACCTGCTCTCAAGAGTGTGATTTCAACAGCAAAGCTGCAGAGTTAAAAGCTTGGGAATAAACTAAGTAGGTATGTTGAGTATTTGTCATCCCTGGTAAATAGGAGATAGATGAGCAGCTGCAATGCTGGAAGTAGCCTCCTCCTGTCCCTTGGTGGCCATGGAGTTCATACCAAGCAGGATGATGCCTTTTCAAAAGAGAACTAAAGATGCATCAGCAGCTTGAGAGCCTAAATAATGCTGCAGCCCTCAGTCAGCCCAGGCAGATGTCCTGCTGTCCAGCCCAAACCAGGACAGCAGGACATTGTCTATGGGTGAGCTCTGCCCCCCAGGGTGGATCCTAGCCCAAGTCAAAGCAATGCCCTCTGTCCAATGCACTATTTGAAGTCTACTGTCAGGCTGTTCTGTTTGAAGAAAAGCTTTCTTTCTCTCTTGGGTGGGATGAAACACTGAGTACCTTTGGGGTGAGTCACCTCCAGGTGCATCTGGAAGATTAGTAACAGGGTGGCCAGTGGGAGAGCTCAATGAGACAACCATGTTCTACACCCTTAGACACATTTGTGCTATTGGGTAAGAAAGTCCTTCACCTCCCTGGGCAGTTTAACCCAGAGGAGGAGGCTGTGAAGCTGATAAAAGCTCCCTAAGCTGCACAGAAGTATTCTCAGGTCATTAAAGCTGGCCTAGAAGGGAGAACTGAGAGAGTGCAATCCACACTGAAAGCTTGGGGTGAGACAAGCAAGATGTTTCTGACTCCAGAGGACAGAATCTACTACATCTATGAGTGATTGGGCTGGGGTTGGGCTGGAAAGCTGTACCTGAAACAATCACACCCCATGAGTTCTGCAGGCAAGCACCAAAAAAATGCATCCATTGGCTCACTATCAGCTGGAGGGGTTTTGGCCTTTGACTCTTTTGGTGATTGTGCACTTTATTGAAGTGCCTCTTAAGAAATGGTTTTTAGCCCCAAAGCCATATTAATATTTAAAATGTTTTTCTGGAGCAGAGCAGCAGCTGTGCTATGTGAATTAGAAGAGATTTTTCTTCTCTTTTCCTGAGCAGCTCTAAAGCATCAAATGGTAGACAGAGAGGAAGGGGGGAAAAAAAGTTCTGTTTCTGCTATGCTTCTTATATAAAATAGCAAATATTAACACTCCACCCCAACAAACCTCCTCCAGTGCTAGAGATCTGATGTTAGCAAAACTTTGTGTATCACTGAAATGCCTTCAAATATTTAGGACTTAAAAAGAATTGACTCTGGGCAGAAAATGTTCTTGAAAACCTGAATTTCTGCAGCTGGAATGCTGAAGTGCAATTCAGGTCCACCCAGTGTTGAAACAGAGGCTTAATTTCTGTCATGTAGAGTACATTAAGCTATCTATAATTATATATATACATAAAAATAAACAAGGACCCAAATGTACTAGTTTTTTGCTTTGCATTTGCATTGAGAAGAAGTTTGTTGCCTATGAGCCTAAAATAGTGGTTTTCACCATTTGCTTTGTGAACATATCAATTCCAAAGAGTTATTTATTTGGGGTTTTTTTTGTTAAGCCATTGCAGTTTTGTTTTTAGAGAGGCAAGGAATCCAACACATCCCACTCTGGGTGGAGTCTTCGATGGGTTGGGATGCTGCAGGGGTGATAAATATATCTGCAGGCTCAGAATAAACATTCAGTGGCATGTAACTGAGGCATAAAGGAGGAGATTTTGTACAAGTGGCCACAGGCACCTTTTCATTTCCCCATAAATTAAAAAGTCTTCCACTGGACCTGTAAATTTATTGTGCTAGTATCCTTCCATGGCTACAGAAGCAGCCTGACCCTGCTGTGATGACATGCTCCATTCCCTACAGCTAAGAGCCCAGTGCTGACCCTGGGTGTGCCATGGCACCAACAAACTGAGCACAAACTCCTTTTTTGCAGTCTTCCAGTGGCTGCCATTCACTGTTAGTCCTTTTGGGGTGGGTTGGGTTTGGTGTTTGTTTTTTTTCCCCAGAGCCTTGATCAGAGTCTGAGCAGAAACCACCTTGCACACAGGTGCCCAGACTTAGGAGTAGCCATGCCAGTGCTACCCAGTTGTTGTTTCTGAGTAATTGCTGAGGATCAGATCTTTGAGAAAGCTCAGTTACAGTTGTCATGGACTTTGGGTCTCTCCAGAACCAATGAAGAGAAATGGCCACTAGTAGAATGCCTATTTTGAGCATTTCCTTCAAGATGAAAGGAATCACGAGCCAGAAAGAGCAGATAAATCCCATCTTTGTCCATCATCAGTTTAAGAATGCTTTATTTACATTTAATCCATCCCTATTACCACTAAGGGCTGGATTTAGCATTTGCCTTTTCTTTTCTTTCTGTGCAAGTATGCAGCAAACCCTGTTTGTTTCAATCACTTGTGACTGATCTCACCTCTGGCCCCTGTCAGGTGGGTGAGCTCTACTGTAGTCATCTTATGGACATTGCTTGGCCTGCTGTGTCCCAAGCAGAGAGGGACAAACCCATCCTTCCACAGGGCTCAGTTTGAGCTGTACCCCTAACTGATCCACAGAGGCTGTGACAAGACTCAGAGCAGTTGAGCTTTGTCTGCTGGACCTGCTTTGGCCAAAAGGACAGCTGGGCCACCAGAATGTGAGCAGCTTGCTGGTTGACCTGGGCATCTCTAGCTGCTAGAACTAGAGTCAAATAACCATGGCAAGCTTTTGTTCTGCCAAAAGTGCCTGAATCAACTTTTCATCTGCTTGAAAGTGATTACTGATGCTGGAACTACTCCTGCAGAGTGTTAAGTGTGATGAGTGTATAGAAGTGCATCCTGCTTGCATTCAGTGGAACATTGAGCTCTGCTGGACAGTAGAGTTGCTGTGGATCTGATAATCCAGGCATTTTGTGGGCTGGATTCTAGACCCAGATTTAGAGTTGCTATAGGCATATATTTAGAGTCACATCAGAAGTCCAAGAGAAAATCTCTAAGCCAGGTGTATTCTGCACATTTGGAGCATTTTGCTGAATTAATCTGTTGAAGTCACTCAATAGTTGCTTTTTATTCTGAAAAACCCCAAAAGAAGCAATCTTCTGCCCCACTTTGTCTTTGGTGTAAGGTCTCCTATATTTAGTGAAGGTCTGGGTGTGATGCACATATTATACACACTGTGCAAAAAGGAGAGATGTCCAAATGGATCCTTAAATCTAAATCCTCCTAAATGTGGCCCAAAAATTGTACTTCCTGACTTGCTGAAATATCCAGGAAAAGAAAGAAAAAAGACAAGAAGTACCAAGATGAGTTTGAGATTTGTAATAATACTAGTGCTTCAAACTCCTGGTCTCATGTTGAGCCTACCCTGGGCTGGACATGCCTGTTTGGGGGAATAAGGACAGTTGGGTTAGCTCAAAGATCATGGAACCTTTCCTGCTTTTCACTCCTTTTCACTTTAGTACACATCTTTACCCCCAGACATGGAAAAGGATTAAAATGCCAGAAAGGAGACAGATCACTCAGCATTTCTAATCACATACCAGAATTCCCAAGGCACACAGTTCTCACAAGATTTTCTACTCTTTGTAGACCATAAAAGGCTCAGATAACTTTCTACAGCCCACTCTGATTTCTACTAAAAAATAAGTTTTTACTGAGAACCTAAGCTAAATTCCTACTGCAGTGATCACTTTCAATCAATCCAATTTCACTCCACTGCTGCTTAAATTGTTTGTGCATTCATTTATCAAGATGGAGTAACAGAAATCTTCATTCAGAACAAGATTCTAACATTCCAAACATGGCTGCAAGTACTGCAAAAGAAAAAGGCCCTGAAGGCTTGCAGGTAAACCTTTCCATACATATGATTTCATTTCAGATGGTTGTAGGCACATGGCCTGGAGAAGCAGTTGCTGCCATCATGACTGGAGGAGCACACTCACCACTCTGGGCTCCATGAGATGCAGGCAAATGCTGGATCATCTAAACTACAGACTGCTGTAAACTGAATTTTGCATTTTCCATTCCTTTTGCCCCTGTGAAAGTGAATTTCAACTAAAACCAGCAATTGACTTAATTTCAGTGGGGTTTCTAGACACTCCAGTTCTGGTAAGTACTTGTAGTGCATGTTGTCCTGAAAGGGAAGGCAAGAAAAAGCTAATCAGTTGAACTGACAATTGCTAAGTGGCAATAGTTTAACTTCTTTGTATACTGTTTATCTGGCTGTGAGCAAATCTTTTAGGCTTGGCCTTGCTAAAGAAGCTGATGCTTTCCAACACCCCAGCCTTTGCCTCTTTCCCTGAGTTCTTGTGCATTGAAATTAGAGCTGATGTTATTTATCTGCTCTTTATAGAGGGGGGCTGTATTTCAGGCCCTGGGCACAGTCTGCCTCATCTGTACAGGTGTGTACAGCACCTAACAGGTAGTCCCCAAAGCTGCTAACCATAATAAATAGAGTAAGAAAATGTCATGCCATGAAGAGTGATGCTTTTACAAATCATTCTGCAGGGTACATTTTAGGCTTACTGAAGGTTGATCAAATGGAAAACACAGTGAGAGGGAAGAGCTGCTGCAAACACACAAAATGCCTTTTTAGGATCTGTGTTTGAATGGCAGACAGTAAAAAGTCACAAACCACTACCATGTGCTGTGGAGAAGCTGCCAACCATTGCTTTCTATGGCATAAGTAGGTGCAGGCACCACAACCAACATCTGCATTCACACCAATCTTCTGGGACTCAAAGGGGAAAATGATCAGCTATTTGCTAAAGATTGGCAGTTTTGGGAGGGGTTTTGTTGGAGTTTTTTGGTTGATTTGGTTTGGTTTGGGTTTGGTTTGTTTGTTTGGGGGTTTTTTGTCTGTCTTTGGTTTTGTTTTGGGGTTGGGGTTTTTTGAATGGTTTAGGAGTGAATTTTTATTTCTGAGCTGGAATTTTATTTCTGAGCTTTTTATTTCTGAGTTGAAATGTTTTGTCTGAGTTGAACCTTTTAAGAAAAGGAGTGAAAAACAGGAGAGATGCAGAACTTTGAGTCAGACAGCACAGAGGGCTGTGATGTGGTTATGTGCAGAAACAGTGGCATCTAGTGGGCAGGTTTTCAGGTGAGAAAAGACAAATTTAGCAAATGCTGAATATAAAACAAGTCAGTGATTGAAGCTAATGATACCTTTAGCTGCTTCAGAGAGGAAAGATTTTCCCAAGACTGTTGTAATCCTTTTCTGTAAAAGCATTTGGAAATCAACTGTTTTGCCAACTTTCTCATCTTCGGTGCACAACTTCCAGAACACCTCTTCCTATTTTTTGCTAGACTAAGCCCTCTCGTGGCTTTCCCATGCAAATTCTAACTGTTTCACTTCATACACATTATCATAAATCTTCACCCAAGAGGAAAGCTGATAGTTTGCTTGCATGTGTAAAAGTCTGGTATTTTTACCCAAGGTTTTAGACATGGACAAAACCAGAACTCTCACTAGTCCTTGAACCCAAGCTAGTTCAGCTTTAGATGATTGCCAGCACAGCATGACTCTGGAGGAAAGACCTGTGTAAAGGAGAGAGAAACCCAGCAGAGCAACCACACTGAAGGACTCTGAAAAATGTTTAATTCCCTAATTTCTGTAGCTATAACTAAGCATAATGTTTATGCAGTGTTAATCTTTTATGCTACATATTAGTTGTTTCACTGGTGAGTCATGATAAATGCTTTAGTTTATTTACACCTCATCCCAAGACCCTGTTCATTATTAGTTCACTGGATGAGGTGTCAAACTCTCTATTTTCTGGACACACAGACATGGATAATATGCAGGATGAAGGGTTGTACATCCATGGCAATAGTCTAAAGCAGTCACACTCATGCCTTCTCTCTGTGTCTCAAGGGTAGGTTGAAGAGTGTTCCTCTGTTTACTTGCAGGGTCCAAATTAATTTGTGTAAATGCAGGAGTTGGCTTCTTAAATCTGGCAGAAGAGCTGGATGTCCTTTTCAGAAAGAAATGTCTTGGCTATGCTCTCCATGATCACAGGGTTACAGAAGCACTGGTAGGCTTCAGTCTGGGTTTTTCTTCTAGACCCTCAAGATTTTCTGTTCTTTTTCTTTGTATTTTTTTCTCCCTCTATTCTATGTTTCAGACCTTCTATATCATGTCTGGTGTTTTTCTTGTCCTGAGGGACCAAGAGGTACTTCAGTGGTCAGTTCCACCACAGAACAGAAGAGCAGATACTTTCAAGAGGTAGTTTCCTTTTGTAAAGAAGCTGAAGGGCTGGAATTCTAGAGACATTGATAATGGTTCTGATGGGAAACTGTGTGCAAACATGGGCTGGCTCTTTTGCTGGCACAAATCTGGGCTGAACACTAGGAACACTGTACCAGCATTTTTTTCCTTTATGAAGTGGGAGACAACATGGAACAGGGACCTGGAAGCAGTTGACCTTTCTGTGTTTCTAGTTTTCTTCTTGTAAACTAGACTTAATACTTAACTTTTCTTTGGAGGTACCTGTATAAGATCCTTCAGCCCTAATGTGCAAAAACAAGCTTAAAATGACTTTAACTTCAATAAAGATATGCAAATCCAGAGCTGTGTATTGAGAGTGCTATGAATGAAGCACACAACAGCAGCCTGATTATGCTTTTTTACATTCCCAGATTTAATCTCTGATTCCATCTGGACAGGAGAGGGAAGCAAGCCTTTGATGCTTTGAGAGTTAAATTATTTCCTTGGAATCATCAAGGAGAGATCACTCACTGGAAGGAAAGGACTAGAAAGACTCTTGATCTATTTAAGCTTATCAGATGTTCTCTTGCAGCAGTAATTAACTTATGTCTTCATAAAATTGTGTTTTATTTTGCTCCCAATCATCAGGCTGTTAGTGTGACTGCAGAGAGGAACTTTGGAAGTTACCTTGGGCCATTCATAGCTAATTCTGTTGCCACTAGAGGTTGTAACAGTCATGTAAGAACCAGCAAGACATTTTTCATGATGTTTTGCAGCTATCATATGTTTACCATCTGACTGCACAAGATATTCTGTACCAAGGCACAAGTTATAAAGGCATGAAGGCAGAAAAGATATGGCTGGAGACATGTGCCTGACCTGGCAGAATTAAAAAGGAAAGGGAAAAGTTGTGCAGAGGAACAACAGTGATCAGACTGTACCATAGTACTTCCCAGCTGCTGATCCTACAAAGTCCTCTGATGTGTTTCCTTAGTACTTCACAAAACTGAGCCTCACCTCCAGTCATTTTTGTCAGCATATAGTCTGGGAGACTAAGATAACAAAATCATCTGCCAATGGATTTGAATCAAGCTTTTATTAGGACACAATACATGAAATACTCATCAGGCAATTAAAGCTAGAGTGGTGTTGCATTCATGTTATATTGTTCTTTAACTTGGAAAACTGTAATTTAGGATTCCTCCAAAGTCCATAAGCTGCCTTCTCTTCAGGCTCATATCTCTAGTTTTCTGTGGACCTCTCCCTCTAAGTTCCTTTTGCTTCAGCCAGTCCAAAGCTGTACCCCTAAAAAGCATACTCTAGGACTAATCAGTGATTAGAAACTGGGGGGAAACCCTTGATGCCTGTATTGATGCATGCAGTCATTACTGGTAGAAAATACATGGAGGTGTATAACATATCTCAGCCATTTCTAGCTGGAAGCTTTGCTGTGTCACTAGGGTTGCACTGCACTGCAAAGAGGTTCAGCTCTACAATGAGCACATAGCCAAGACAGGAACAATCTTGTCCTACATAACAGCCATAATATATGTCCTCTTCAGTGCCCCTGAAGAGATCTGCAGGAAAAACAAAGAGAAAACAGTTGCAAACCATGCTGACAATGGCCATACTAATAACACAGAAAAGGCTGCACTTCATTTAAGCATTTTTCTAACATTAATACTTGGCAATCACCTGTGAGCAGCTGTTGGAAAGGATTCCATCAGCTAAGTGAGCCAGCTTTCAACAGGGGCTCAGCTGGAAGAGCTTTTGAAAAATGCCAACTTCCCTCCTAGGGCTAAGGTTTGGGAATTTTGTGGGGTTTTTGTTGTGTTTCAGACCTTTGTCTTACTGTGGATTAACATAGCTCTGTTGAAGCATACCACAGCATCCAGATCTCCAAAGGTAGTTAGATATGCACAGGTACAAATAAAGAGCAGAATTTTAAGCAGACAAACTTTCTGCCTTTTGAGACAGATCAGCCCTGGCAGCCACCACCTCTGCTCTGCAGCTTAAATGCTTTTGGAAGTGTGGAGCTACATCTGCAACCTTTATGTTAACAAGTTACCCATGAGTGATACAGCATCAGTGTGATGGTGATGATTCAAATTTATCCCAGCTGACAAACTCCATGTGTTTGAAGCATGTAAGCAGCAAGGCTTATCCTGCTAAAGAGACAGGCAGATGTAGGCATGGCTGCTTCTTTCTTTGGCATCACAGTTACTGGGTAACTGAAAGAGATTATGATTAACACTTGTATTTTACAATCCTATATGTTCCTTACCTTAATAAATCACAGTTTTTAATGTAGTGAGCAGATGATACTGCATGCAAAACACACAAAATAAGAAAGGATGGAGTCTATTGGGTGTCTCATTTTGTCACCTATTAACTTGTGAGTAGTGTCTGGTTTCTGAGCTGTGCTTTTGAGTATTTTTTCCACTGAACTGTAGGATGCATATGATAAACAGAAGCAATAAAGCAAATTATGCTATTGTACTGATATTGGAAATCATAAACAGAACTAATAATCCATGCAAGCTCTGTGAAAATGTTCTGTGTTGATGCCTAGGGAAGTGATGGAATCATCATCCCTGGAAGTGTTCAGACAAGGTATAGATATGGGACATGGGGACATAGCTTAGTGGCAACCTGGCAGTGTTAGGTAACAGTTGGACTCAATGATCTCAGAGGTCTTTTCCAATCATAACAGTTCTATGACTCTGTAATTCTATGTGTACTGAATAGTCAATTCCATTTAAAAAATCAGATTATGACATCTGAGACACTGCAGAACAGGCTCAACTGCTGTCAGATCAGACTGCATCTTAAACATCTCAAGGATGACAACAGAGTTGGATCCTGCCACAGTCCTGCTGAGAGCTAAGTGAACAAGAGCAAGACTTACACAGATGATTTGGGAAAGGGGCACAAGCAGACAGGGAAGAAAGAGGAGCAGGCTGAAGCAACATTAATAAGAAAGTTGTGCAGTCATCAACTTCTGTCCATGTAGCAATGTGGAACCAAATGTTTTATTAACATCAGCAGAACTACAGTGCCACAGTTGATGCCTAGGACACTAATGTTCCCTGCCAATGCTCTGTTGCCAGACACCTTTCAGCACAAGGTACTTCCCACAGCCACTGGTTATTCTCTCCTGTTCTCCTTTGTGGCTCTGTCTTCTGTTAGGAAGAAAGAAATCCATCTACCTATTGTGGGGTAGCCAGGGCCATTAGACTGGATGCACTAAATCCCTGTTGCAGTGGGGGAGGCAGTGTGGATTCAGCCAGTGTTCAAGGAATTGCTCCTCTGATCTCTGCTCCAAGCTCTGGAGGTACAGCATGTACTCCTACAAAGGAAAGGCATTGAATTCTCTTATCACTCAAGTCTAATGTCAGGCCAAGGAACCAGCAGAATTTTACAGCTTAGATAAGAGCAATTAGTTTACCCCTTAAATTATTAGCTGCAGTAAAGTGGTGTTGCTAGTCAGCTTGCCCCATCCTAGCAGCAATTAATGACTGACATCATCCAGATCAGTAAAGGTGTTGAGCAAGAATTTTACAACAAGAGGCACAGGAATTGTGAATAGGAAAACAGGAACTCTCCATGCACATTTCTTATTTCCATATTGACACAGAAGCCTCTGGTTGTCCTGAGGGTACAGAAAGATTCTCAGAGAGCTGGTGTAGCCTCTTTTGAGGATGGATTCCTGCTGATTCAAAAACATTAACCCCTTATAGGAGCATAAGGCAGTATTCTAAAGAGTTGCAGTAAGTAGCATGCATCAGTGCTGATTTCTGTGATACACAAAATAATGTGAGTTTCCCACACTAATTTATAGTGGCTTTGGTGTAGGCAACAAGTTATCAAACTCAAGTGGAGTGTGAACCAAAAACTTGGCCTTCATCAGGAACAACATTTACTTGTAAAAAGTTACAGTCCCAGTGCCTGTGGGTTCATAAGCTTGGAGAATACTAGAGAGACCTTTTGAAACTCCAGCCCCATGGCTTTGCACAGTGGGCACTGGAGGAGTGGAAGCTGTAACATAAACCCTTTGTACTGGCCAAGTACTCCTGCTGTCATCCAGTTCTCTGCTCTTTGTGCTGACCAGAGAGTTGGCACACTGGGTGCCAGCAGGAAGCATTAGTATCCTGCCTTTTCCTGTGCTTGCTTGTCCTCACAGCACAGAGAGCCTTGGCTCCAGGCCCTCTGTGAGACTGCATCAGGAGCTTTTGGAGGGTTGGACTATATGGTGACAAGGTGCCATGTGATTAAAGAGTAGAGTGTCTGTCACAGCAAGATTAAGAAGTGATAACATGTACAAATTGACATTTAAAACCACTCCAAGATGGCAGATCTGGCTGTCTGCAGCTGAAGAGGCTTTTTGACTGAAACTGCAGTCAAATAGTGTCACAAAGAATTGCAAATTAAATTCCTCAGCTCAGCATGATCTGGCCTAGTACAAATGATTTTTGCTTAAAAGGGATCAACAGAGGTGGGTTCAGCCCAGCATTCATTTCCTTCTGCTGTGGAGAATCCATACAAAACCAGCTTTTGTCCTTGAGCTGGTGGCAGAACTGCACAGGGGTACAGCAGCCATGCACCTTCATTCCCAAGGGAAGGTCTCCATGGCCCACATGCCAGGGCAGAAAGATTTTTCCTTTTCTACTGAAAAGCTTGATGTTCAGTGAGAAAAACAAATGCTCTCATGTTTGGGTTTCCTCATAGAAACCCTGTATTGCTGTATAGGAAACAAAAGGAAAAAGCAGGTTGGAATTTCTCAACAGCTGTTTGCTGCTAATCATGGTAGGATGGAAAGTGGCAAGGACAGAGCAGCCAAGGTCAGTAACCAAACACTGCTCTAGCCCTGGCTCCCTCTGCTCCCCATATAGAGTCATAGAATCAGAGACTATCTCCAGCTGGAAAGGATCCATTAGGATGAAGGAGTTCAACTCCCTGCTCCTCACAGAACTACCTAGAACTGAACCACATGACTAAAATCATTGTATGTATGCATGTAACTTCCTGTAATATAGGGTTAAACTCAATCCAACTTCTCTACTCTTTATTTTATATTTAATATATGTTACCTTAACTAGATATTGTGTAATTATGGTAGTATATTAAGCATAAGCACAGATGGGAGCTGTATTCCTGCTAGTCTTCAAAACCTACAAGGCTCATTTAACAACAGCTTAGAAACCAAGCCAGAGTGCAATGCTGTGGGCAGCAGAGAAGCCTAAGCCTTCTGCTTTTGGGCTCTATTGTCCAAGACTGTCAACAAACACAGTGCAATATCCTTGTGACAGCTTTGACTTGTTGTGGCCATGGCACTTGACAGAGAAGTGTGTGCCTCAGGAGAGGGGTTTGGATTCTTTTTGGCTGGTGTACAGTAACCATTGCAGAGGGAAAGCCAGGAGCTGTCTCCACAAGCCTGGCACGCACTGAGCTCCATCCTGTGAGGAGTGTAGCACTCTTTATGTCCTACAGAGCTCAGAGCTTCCTAAACTGAGCCCCTGGTGTTTGTCAGACATGCACAACCTATTGTATGCTCTCTAGCTTCTGTGGGTTTCACCTCTTCAGAGCTATGTCATTTTAGGACAGCTTATTTACTTTGGAAAGCAAGAGGCAGTGATTTTTAAATGCCTTAAGTACCTCTTGAGAAGGGCAGAATTCTGCTCCATCTTGTCAAAGCACATAAAACAGAAGACTTTTTAGCTCTTTTCCTTTTTCCTTTGTTGTTATATGACTTAGAAATAAACACATGTAAATGTTGCATGCAAAACCAATGCTGTTGCATTAAGCTAGCAACTAAAAACTTCTACAGTGTGGTAACAAAGCATCCTGTCCACAGCATTCCTAACCAAATGACTGAAGGGAGGTGATCTGAAAAGCTACTTCAGAGCTGCCTCAGTCTCCACACTGACCACTGACACCTACCAAACCTTTCTGCCTTGAGTGCAGCATGTACTGTAAGCAGAAGACATTTCCTGTTATTTAGTTTTCTTCAGGAACAACCTGATGAAATCCACATCTCTATACATGAAAAGCCACTTTCTTCTCAATAATTGAATCAGCAGTTTTGAACCCTGGTAAATAATTTCCACATTCTGAGCAATATCCAGCACTTCCAGAATGATACTTGCCAGTCATTGAGAGAATTTAAAGGGGGTTTTAATACTTCATGGAAGAAATCAGCTGCTTAAAAGGCTGATATTCAGAACCTGGTGCTTGGCATTAAATGGACAGAAATTCAATCCCAAGCAGCTAATAAATACAAATACTGTGAAGGTTTCGGAGGGGTGAGGTTTTGTTGCTGGAGTGGTTTTTTTGGTTCTGCTTTTTGGTGGGTTTTTTGGTTTTGTTTGTTTTGGTTTTTTTAGTTAATGGCATTTCAAAATAAATATGAGAAGTCACCCTCATTGGCTCATCAGGGAAACCAGCTTTTCTGGGTCTGTCTGCACGACGAGCTCTCAGGATCTGCTTGGCATCTTTCTCAGTCAGAACTGGTGAAGTGTCTAGAGACAGAAAAGCAGAAAGTACTTCAGAAATGACCAAAAAGTTAATGTTTTATCTGTCAGCTGTGAAACATAATGTCTCCAAACTTGATTTTTGTCATCTATAGAAAGGGTTCTTTCATTACAGCCCCTTCCCAGGGGATACTGCATTGCAGGAGATACCAGTGGAATTTGAAACCATTTTTAGACTTATGTTTTCTATAGTTCTACCAGTATGAAGCAAACCGAAGTATTCCTGTTACTCTCTGAAAGGAGAAAATGTAACAGCACCATCTAACCACTGACACTAGTAACTCTTCCAACTCTCTGTTCTTTTCTGCATTGCTTTACTACTTAGGATTAGTTTTGAAGCAGTGAGTCAGAGCTTGGTTGTAAAGGAGAAACTGCACTGAATGTTCAGCAGGACCTTGGTAAAATAATATAAACATAGCAAGCTGTAAAATTTAACTTTTTGGCTTTACAAAAATGACTAAAGTGTGGTAAAGCAGAGAGTAAAACAGCCAATACAATAGCATGATTGTTAAAACCAAATCATGGAAAAGCTGCAATGTACAAGCAGTTAAGTATTAAAAATGAAATATGAAGATGCTAAAATACAAGGTTGACAAACTAATCCTATTATAACATGCTCTGCAGCTGTACATGTACACACAGGTTCATTTTATAGAAACTCCTACCTGTAAAAGTGGTCATCAGGACCAAGAAGGAGACAAACACAAGTAACTTCTGCATCTTGGTTCTGCTTTCTCTCAGCCTCTTCCAGAATGAGTAATGCTGACAAAGGCATTAGCCTATTTGAAGTAGCTCTGTCAGTCACAAATGTTTGTTTATGTTTTCACTAATAGGAGTGATACTATGATTCTGAAGACATCTGGCCTGAAGTTTTGAATGAGGCTATTATCTGCTCACACATTCTCAGCATAACTCTGTTCCTGAGGGAAGGAGAATAGACCTTTTTTCCACTTCAGGCTTCCCAGTTTCACTGGATATTTGAACTTTGTGAAAATAAAACACCTCACACTTAGCATAGCAAGCAATGGTTTTGGCTGCCTAAGGTAAATGATTGTTCTTTAGAAGAACCAATTGCCTATTCCTGAATATTAATCTCAAAGGCAGCTGCAAAGGGGCCCCTTTTCCAAAAACTGTTCCTAACTTCACTCCATCACAGAAGCATATATTTATGTGATTTAACTCTAGCAAAGCCAAATGATCACTGCTGAAAAACACAGCAGGGAGGTTATTATCCAATTAATAGAACTACACCATTAAAAAAATCCCATAATAATTCTTCTCTTTTCAGAACAAGTCGAGTAGAAAATAGGATTATAAATGTCCTTACTGGTAAACATAGTGTGGAGTAATACTGCAGGTTATCAAATGTCATGGCAAACAGTTTCTGCCCTGAGAAATGTGACTGTCTAGACCTCTCCTGAGCAGCACCTTGTACACATGGCACCAGCATCGTAGGGAAAAGCAGGTGAACTAGAATCTAGAACTGCAACCCAGAACACAAGTGTTGTGAGGAGCAGCTGAAGGAACTGGGGTTGTTTAACCTGGAAAAGAGGAGGCTCAGGGGAAACCTTCTCTCTCTCTCCAACTACCCGAAAGGAGGCTGGAGCCAGGTGGAAGTTGGTCTCCTCTCCCAGGTAAAAAGCAACAGGACAAGAGAAAACAGCCTCAAGTTGTGCAAGGGGAGGTTCAGGTTGGACTTTAGGAAAAATTTCTTCCCAGCAAGAGTTGTCAGGCATTGGCCCAGGCTGCCCGGGGCAGTGGTGGAGTCACCGCCCTCGGAGGGGTTTAAAGAACACAGAGATGTGGTACTGAGAGATATGGTTTAGTGGCACGGTGCTGACAGGTCAATGGCTGGACTTGACGATCTTAGAGGTCTCTTCCAACCTTAATGATTCTGTCATGCTGTGACCGCCGGCAGCCTCTAGCCACAGCCCCCGAGCCGCGACCAAGCGGTGACGAACTCTCCCGCCCGCTTCCGGGCGGCTCCGGTCTCCTGGCAACCACCATTCGCCATCTTCCGCTTCCGCCCTCCCGCGCATCCCCCGCGGCCGCGGCTCGGCCCAGCGCAGTCGGTACCGGCCGGGCCTCGGCTCCGGGGAGCCGTCGCGGAGCGGAGCGGGCAGCGGGGCAGGGGCCAGGGTGGGCGGCTGGCGGCGGCCTCAGCCTCAGCGCAGGGCAGCGGCGGCCTGAGGGGAAGGAAGGCGATTGTGAGGGTCTAGGGCTGGTCCCCGCAGAGGGACCTGAGCGGAATCGGGGCTGTTGAGGCAGCCGGAGGCGTGTGGAGGATCCCTCCTGGCGCCTGCGGGGAGCGGGTGAGGGAAGGGCCGAGCTTTGCGCTAAGCCTGGGCAGGCGGCGGAGGAGCCCCTCGCCCCTGGGCAGCACTGAGAGCCTTCTGCGGGTCGTTGGTAGGTCAGTGTGAGGGCAAAGAGGTGCTCAGTCCTGATAAGGGATTAGAAGATGTTTTGTGAAGCTTCGCGTTGGCTCCCTGAACTCGGGCGCCGTGGCCAGACTCGTCCTGCTGTCTGCCCGGCTGGTGGGAGGTGTTAGGCCGGTGAGGCCGAGCCAAGGGATGGAAGGGATGGAGAGCGAGAGCCACGCTGCCTCTTCGGGCCTCGCAGACCTGAGCCTGGTGTTCTGGACTCTCTGCTCCGTGATCCTGCCGGTGCTGATAACCTTGTGGTGCAGCTTCCAGCGGTCCCGGCGGCAGGTGTTGATACGAGACATCTTTCGGAAAAGCAAGCATGACTGGCACTACACAGACCTCTTTGGGCAGCCCTCCTACTGCTGCGTCTGTGCTCAGCACATCCTTCAGGGTGCTTTCTGCAACTGCTGCGGGCTGCGGGTCAGCGAAGGATGCCTCAAGAAGGCTGACGAGCTCTTTCTCTGCAAGGAAATCATGATGAGGAGCAGTGGTGGAGTCCACAGCTCCATGCCACACCACTGGATCAGAGGCAACGTCCCACTCTGCAGCTGCTGTATGATCTGCAAACAACAGTGTGGCACGCAGCCCAAGCTCTGCGACTACAGGTACTGTGAGAGGCTCTGACTTTGTGGGAGAAAGTGTGATGCCATTTCAGTAGTGTATTTTCTGCAAGGTTATTGGGACATGTTACCCCAAAGGAGTAGTCAAATATGAAACTGTTAAAAAAGCAACTAAAAAGAAGCTATAATTAAAGAGGATATTTGTGGGTAATTTGAGTCATAGATTAAGAGCATGGCGTTGCATCTTGTGTCCACTTGTTCTCTCAACTGCATTACTTGAGCATGATGTGCTAGCTACTGTATAATTACATGTAAAAGGCTCTTTATGGCCAGGAGAGTTTATATTTCAGGGGATGACCTTAGGAAGGTTCTAATGCACTTGTCATTTTCACAGGGGATAGCCTGAGCAGTTAGGGTGGCACGGCTCAAAATTGACAGCAACAAAATGCATATAGGTCTCTGCAAAGCTGACATCTGCTCCGTGTAACTGCAACAACCAACCTGGTTTAAGGTCGTTTTTGTGTAGCTGGTTTAAGTTCGTTTTAAGGATACTCAAAACAGGAAAAGCTAGTGGAGGTTTTAAACGTGGCTATGATCTTAAAGTTTGTGGTAGGAGTGTTAAAAAACATCAAGGAACCGTGGAAAGGACTTGCAGTGTCATCAGTGAGGCTGCTTGCAGAGTTGTCCGCATGAAACGTAGTGGCATGTTCTGCCGAAATAGAGTGCTAGTGGTCCAGGCCCTGGGTACAGTGTGTTACTTCAGCCTTCTCAAAGGCTTTCCAGCATGTATTCTGCCAGTTTTTGCTTTGCTTCTCTGTGATACTGGCAGGTGGCTTGGTAAGTAAGCAGAGTTACTGTGTAAATGAGCATTCTATCAGAAACAGGACCTTGAGAGTGTGTGGAGGAGAAGAGGGAAGAAGAGGAATTTGGAGGCAAAGGAGAAAGGAAGGATGAAGAGGAAAAGAATAAAGTAATAGTGCAAGGCAGGTGTCATTGCTACTCTAGTTGAGTGCTGGATTAGTCAGAAGGACTCCAAAAATAGCTTTCACAGCTGCTTAAAGCAAGGCTTTAGATGTAGGGAACGAGGATTAACAGTCTGCAGAGGCTGGCAGTGGATGTTGCAGTATTTCCTCTAGTTCCAGTCTGTTTTCCAGGACAGCTTTTAGAACAAGTCCAAAAAGCTGAGCAATTTTGCATAACAATATCCCATCAGGCTTGTGCAGCTCATGGTACTAGTAACACTTTATTAAACTGAACTCTCTTGTGGAGGGTCTTCAGTTTCTCCTGTGAGCTTTCAGTGTAACAGTTAATCCCACAGAGAACGAAGGAGGATATTTATAGCACCTGGCTTGGGAATTAAAATAAATAGAGTTTATTTAAAATTGTTGTTCTTTCTTTTTTAATTCCCTACAGAATTCAAGTGTTTTCCTAGACTTGCAAGCACATGACCAGGCTGTGTAATTTGCTGTAGCCAAGTCATGGAAACTTGCAGGCAGTGCAGGGTTTGCTCCGTAATATTAGAATATTGCATGGAAACAAAAGTCCTTTTTCAGAGATTTAGTCTGTCAGAAATAGGTGAGCACACTCACTGTGCCTGGTGTCTGAGGGGTTTTTTCATGGCTTTTGGTCTTGTTTCCCAGATGTGTGTGGTGTCAGCACACTGTCCATGACGAGTGCATGGTGGATGGGTTGAAGACTGAGGAGTGTACGCTTGGGGAGTTCCGAGACTTAATTATTCCACCATACTACTTGTCTGCAATCAACCAGATGCGTAAAGACAAAAGAAACAGTTATGAAAAGGTAATTGTCTGCTGCTTCTGGCTTCTATAATATATTAAAAATACCCCAGACATTGAAACTTGCCCTCAGTGCATTGTCAGGTTCATAGCTGTCAGGTGAATGTTTCGGTGCATAGGAAGTACTTGCAGTGTTAGTTTAAAGGTGTTTGTCATTTTATCAATATGGTTGTTGAAGTCTGAGCAGACATTTGGATTTTGTTATTCTAAAACAACACTGAGTTTTGTCTGCCCTCCTTCCCTGAATGTTTTGTGATTTTCCTGCTGCTGCCTTCAGAGTGTTGTGGTATTGGTTCTAGGCACTGTAGAACACCTTCAGCTTCGGTGTGTCAGAAGTGTTTGGTTTTGTTTTGACTGCTTCAGACTATTTGGTACCTAGCTCATTTCAGCACTCAGAGGGAACAGGTTTTGGAGCAAGGCTTTAGCCATTTTCAAAGAAACAGTATTTGTGTGGCTGACTGGCTTTTGACCTTTTTGCAGGTAGTCCCTTACTGCAGAAAACACTGGATGCCAGTAATCGTCCTGGCCAATACTCGTAGTGGAAACAACATGGGTGAAACATTACTAGGAGAATTCAAACTTCTGCTGAACCCTGTTCAGGTATTTACAGTGAAAAGCCACTACAATAAAATGAAACTTTAAATTGTGATAAAACTTTGTTTACACAGTAGCAGTAGGGTCTAGTGGAAGATTGGTAAAGGAAACAAATACATGCAGGGTTGTTTTTTATTTTGAATGGTTAGCTTTACAGAGAGAGACCAAAAGTGCAGAGGCTTCTGGCTCCCCCAGGTTTGTTACAGTTCTAATGCTGGCCCAGTCTTTTACTTATAGTAGCACATGCAGTGAGTCTGCTGGTGATAAGTATCTGGCTCTTGGAACAGCATACAGTTTTTAGCAAATGAAATAGTTAGATCTGCATAATTTGAAAGCTGGTTTGTTTCAATCCTCACTTGTGGAAATGTTAGTGTTTACAGTGACTGATTTGTGTCGTTGCTTTCCCCTTAAAATCCACCGGGATGGCACAGGATGCTGATGTAAGAAACTCAGTTGCTCCTTGGATTTCCTGGCTGCTCCTTAATAGTCTTCCTTTAGGAAGTTCAAAACCTAGCCTTAGAACACACAGCCTAGTAGGAATAGCTGTGTTTTGTTTTAAATGCATCCCAATAAGGCTTTAAAGACTAAACCTCTTTGTGTGCTGAGTATTTTAAAACAACTTTTATCTGGGGTCTTTCATCTTTACAAAACTGATTGTGCTGCCTCTAGAATACAGACTGTTCTTAGGGCTCTGTCAGCTCTGTTTGTTGGTGGCATTTCTTCCTGGTGAAGCAGCTGGAGCTCTCTGGTGACTTTGTGAAACCAAATCTTGCTCACAAAAGTCAAGACAGCTCATTTGCTAATGAAAGATTGGAAATCTGTTTTTCATTAGGATGTGCTTCTTGTTTATCTGTGAGGCAAATCCTGGATCATCTTCTGTGTCCTTATGGAACTTCATGTTTTCCTTTTTCTTCTAGGTTTTTGATCTAAGCAAAACTGCCCCTGCTAAAGCACTCCAGCTTTGTACCTTGCTGCCTTGCAATGCTGTCAGGGTTCTGGTCTGTGGTGGGGATGGCACAGTAGGCTGGGTCCTGGATGCAATTGATGACATGAAGATAAAGGTACTGGGTTTTTTTAAATTGAAAGATGTCTTAGGCTGAAATGAGTCTTGGAGCTGCTTAAGTACTACACCTAATCTCTTACCTGCATTTATTGTTTTCATCTTCCTCAATAAGCCTACAGAGAAATACTGGCAGATTGGCTGATTCCTGTGGGGGGAATGCATCTTGTTCTAAGTCACTGTAGTTCAGGAAAAATAGGAAAGCCTTAGATATTTTTTCTTCCTGCAGCTTTCTTGTTAATACATGAATTGTAGTTGAAGGCTATTGTTAACAACTTCATGCATAGTTGAACTGCACTCTTTGAGAGTTGTTATGTGCAGATAAAATAGAAAGGCAATAAAAGGTAACTATAAAGGTTAATGAACGTGACTCTATGGTTACTTGCTCTTGGACACTTGATATATTGGCTCTTAAAGCCTGTGTAGTTGATGAAGTCTGGGCTATTTGTTTCTAAGTACTCAAATTGAGTCAATGGGGTTACATAAATACTGCTGAGATTATCAGAAAACCTTTTTGTTATCAGCAGTAGGTTATTTGCTCCCCTGGCTTATCTTGACTCTCAAATACAGGTCACCTGGCTGATAACTCATCTTGAAAAAAATAGTAACCATAATGCCACTTACTGCAAGTACTTTTCACAGCTGAATTTCAAAGGCCACAGTACATCTGAAGTAACTGTTCACCCTTCTCTGGTAAAGAAAACAAAGAGACCTTTGCTAAGGTGGCCATTTAGAATGCCTTGCTTCTGTTACTCTGATCTGCAGAGGTGATTATCATCTGCTCCATCTGTTGATGACAGTTGGATCTGTGTGTGGATGGTGTCTCTGAAACTTAGATACTGCTTTTCCTTCATCTGAGTATGTGAATTTCTGTCAGTGGCTGAGTACTCTAGTATTATGTGCGTCTGTTATTTTAGACCTAAACTCACTTCAGCCTTGTAAGAGCATTTTGGTACCTTGCCATGGTTCACAGCCTCATGTGTTACATGTCTCAGTGGTCACATCACCTCCCAGAGGTGTGTGCAGGAACAGTGTCAATAACTTACCATAGGCAGGTACTAACAGCAGCAAATCATCAGGAAATCAGGTGAGAAGTTCAGGCTTCCACTTCTAGATCCAAAGCATCATTCTTTTGGGAGGAGTACTCTGTTCAGTAGGAAGAATGCCTTGTTTCCATATTGTGTTTGTGCTCTCTTTTCTTCCCCCAGTGGTGTAACATTACCTTCCTTTGCATTAGCCCTACAGTGAGTAGTTAAATGTGCCATCTGCTACCCTAAGGCTGCCAGCTCTCTTCCTCTGCACTGTGTGAGAAGCTGCTCTGAAGATTAATGATATTTATCTAACCTGGCCATTTGGGGGTGAAAGGGAGAAAATGAGTGCTGGAGAAGGAGCTAACATGCAGTGTTTTGGTATCCTAGGGGCAAGAAGGTTCCATTCCACAGGTTGCAATCTTGCCTCTGGGAACAGGCAATGACCTGTCTAACACACTGGGCTGGGGTGCAGGCTATGCTGGAGAGGTCCCTGTGGAGCAGATCCTGAGGAATGTGATGGAGGCAGATGGCATCAAGCTGGACAGGTAAGGAACCAGTCTGCAGAACCCAGTACTCTTTGGAGCTCTACTGATACCCAGATGCATATGTAAAGAAACACAAGTATTGCTGGAGGGAACTGCAAAATAACTGAAGTCCAAAATTAGTCTGTCTTTAGTTGCTCTCAAGGCTTCTAAATTCTTTCAGAATTAAACTAAATTTGCATCTTTTGGCTCAGTATAGATGTGAGATCCCTAACTGCAGCTTTGATACTAAGAGAACAGTCTGTCCTGAGTCTGAGTGATGGCTGCTGTTTTTCAGGTGGAAGGTTCAAATAACAAACAAAGGATACTACAACTTAAGGAAACCAAAGGTATGGTTTGCAAGTATGAGTACAGATTCTGTGGAATACCTGTATGTTTATCCTTACCTCTCTGGTTACCTGCTCCCCCTTAAACACTATCTCTTTTAAATCTTGCTCATGATATTTAATTCTGTCTTGCAGGTGTTCACAATGAACAACTACTTTTCTATAGGACCTGATGCTCTCATGGCTTTAAATTTTCATGCTCATCGTGAGAAGACTCCTTCTCTGTTCTCCAGCAGAATTATTAACAAGGTGGGTGTGGTAATGGGGCTTTTTCTCCTTGTGGTTTTTGCTTTACATAGCTTTACTCCCCCAACTCCTGTAATGTCTGTTTCTAACAGTCTTTCCTGTTCTTGTTTTGTTTCTAATAGGCTGTTTACTTTTTTTATGGAACCAAAGACTGCTTAGTGCAAGAATGTAAGGATCTTAACAAAAAGGTTGAGGTAAATTTTTTAACTTGCTTATTCTTTGGACAATCAGCAGAGTGTAAAAACTGAACCTTGTGAAACAAAAGGGGAAAAGCTTTGCTGTTCACATCTATATGATATTTGTATAAGGATGGCTCTGGGCTTGGAGTGGTTTTGATGTTCCTTTTGCTATCTACAGCTTTATGGAATTCATGTCTTTGAGCTCACTGAAAATGCCTAATTTTTTTCTGACCTTGAGTCAGTTCAAGTACTGATACTCAGATAAAATTTGCCTTGCCACCAAAGACTTGCATAAGTGGGAGTTCTTTTAGCTTTTCTCTATTAACAGAAATTTGTTACAGCTTAGGGTATCTTGTGAAATCAGAAGTCTTTTCTGGAAGTATGAAAACATTTTTACAGGGCTAGCTTTGATGGAAGTGGAAGCCTTTGAAATGTATAAAGAGAATAACTACTGTCTACTGAAGTACTGAATTTGATCCACAGTAACTAACTTCTGTTTGTCTTTTAAAGCTAGAGTTGGATGGTGAGAGAATTGAGTTGCCCAATTTGGAAGGCATCATTGTGCTGAATATTGGATACTGGGGAGGTGGCTGTAGGCTCTGGGAAGGAATGGGTGATGAACCTTACCCCTTGGCAAGGTACACAGTCCCATCTTCTTTTTCACAGTTCTTGTAGTGTAAGCAATTCCCTTCACTAGGCTGTCCTCAGGTGGGCAGGCTTGTCTGAAAGTCAAAAGGATTCCTTGTGCCAGGAGGCTGTCTTGGATTGTTTATGTTCCTCATGTTGGAGACTTGGACTGAGTGCATTTCACACCTCATGTTGGTTTTAAAGACCTTCTGAAAACATCTGGCATGATTAAGCAATAGAATTGAAAAGGCTCTTCAGAGTAGAGAGGTTAAAATGTCAAATAAAAACAAAGCAAACAAAACTTTTGACTCTCATGCTTGAGTAAGTTAGCTGGAGCAATAGTAAAGAGGAGAATAGGTGGGTACATTAGTTATTCCCTCTTGTGACTTCCTTCTTCAGAAGTCATATATATATATATATATATATATAACTTCATAGTTCTGTTACAAGGCTTAGGATCCTGCATTTCTGAAAACTAGTTGGGCAAGGTCCTTTATCAAGATCTGAAAGATTAAGCCAATAGCATATTTTCCTGTAGATTAATAATTGTGTGGAAAGACAGAGAATTGTACACATTTATGGAAGGTAAGTTCACTGTGGGCCTTAAATATACATGGAAAGTCAAATATCCCCAATTTCCAGCAGCTAGCTAGGATGTCCCAGCTGGTGCCTGCATTTTTGTGTGGCTTCCTTTGCCATTCAGTGTGGTTTGTTATCCAGCAGAAGGAGATAAACATCCTGTAAAGTAATATCTCTATAGGAATAGCCATAAAAGAACTGTGTAATATTTGGACAGGTCAAAATGGTATTGCTAAAAAGAGTTTTCTTTCTTAATTCCCAGAAATGATGATGGACTTTTGGAAGTTGTTGGTGTTCATGGCTCTTTCCACTGTGCCCAGATTCAGGTGAAACTGGCCAATCCTGTTCGCCTGGGGCAGGCACACACAGTGAGGGTGAGTGGTGCTGAGGAACCTGTTTCCCCAAGTTGTTTTTCATACATGGGCTAGACTCTCAAGCTCTCAGCTGTCTGGGCTGAAGTTGCAGTTTGAGGTAGATACTTCTCATGATAGCAAAAGTGAATCCTGCCATCGTTCACAGTCCTGTTGTGCTTGGTAGCCTGTGAGTGAACTGTTTACATACCGAGTTTCTCCCTGGCCAGGCTGAAAGCCTGCAGCCATCAGTATTGTAGTTGTAAAAGGTATCTCCAGAGCTCCTCAGAACTGCTCTGACTGTGTCTTCTCCTGTTGAATGCTAGCTGATCCTGAAGAGTTCCAAGATGCCAATGCAGGTGGATGGAGAGCCGTGGGCCCAGGGGCCCTGCACTGTCACCATCACGCACAAGACGCACGCGCTGATGCTGTGTCACTCGGGGGATCAGACAGATGACGACGCCTCCAGCATGTCTGAGCAAGACCACGGGAGAGAGCAGGGGGAGGAAGATGCATAGAGTTGATGGAGTTGGATGAAATACAGCCATGAACTTCAGCTTATTAAAACACTGAGAATGCCCTCAGGGAGGTGAAGGTTTATGCTGTGAGGGTCACTGTGAAAGAGCTAGAGCTGAGGAAGAAGCCATGCTTTTAGGTTCATGCAAACTTTCCCAGCTGAATTCCCACAACTGTTTTGCCTTTCAGATGGGTGGTGATGCCCAGCCTTTGTAGCTGGAGGAGTTAGTTACTCGAATGGCAGGAAAGAGACAGATCCTGCAGCCCTTCCTTGCTGTGCAATCAGACCTTCCGTGCATACACAGTATGCAAAGTGTTTGACACCCTTGGAAAGGGCAACAGTTGGGAGTTTGGCCTGCTTCCACCTGCTCTCTTCCCCAGAACAGTTCCAGAACAGTAGGATGTGGTCTTGTTTTCTGACAACAGCCTGCACCTGGCTGCCACCTCTTCTTGGGAGCAAGACACATACTTACCTGTGCACCTGCTTGTGCAGTGGATGTCTAATGGGCTTGACTGGGAGAGTGAAGGGAGGATCTGGGAGCTCTTGGGAAGGTGGTTAGCAAGAAAGATGCTTTTGGACCAAAAGTTTCTGGAAATGTTCTGTTAGGAAATTACCTTTTTCAGAGGCTTTGTAAGCCATAGCTAGAGTACTCCTGGGGTCCTGGGTACCCAGGATACAACTTCAAACTAACTGTACCATGACTTGCACTGGATGATCGTGTGGCTGTCTCTGCTTCACTTCAGTGAGACACTAATTCTGGTTTTGGTAAATGCAACATCCTAGGTTTTGGGGAGACTTTTTGGAGGAAGACTTGGACAAAGGAGCTGTCTTTTTTTAGCTGTTTAGAGGAGGGTTTTAAAAAGATTGGCAAACGTGTTTGTTTTTTAAAGACTTGTTAAAGATCATGCTTCATCCTTATCTGACAAGGATCAGTAGTAAGTCAGTCTGTTAACTCCTTCAGTTCTAAGCGTGGAGGCTGAGAGCTAAGTTGACAAAGGTTAGCAAGTTCTGACATCCATGTGTGTAGTTTAATTGGGGAAAAAAAGCACAGAAGTGTTTGTTTTCTGACTGGCTCAGAGCTTGTCAAAGAGATCTTGTTGGACCTGGAATTTCATTCCAAAGATTGATGGTCTGCACTGATAGGAAAGGTTAAGAACATATAGAACAGTGCATGGAAGCTGCCAGTTTGGCATATCTGAAGCTTCTCAGGTTAAAAGCTTCTCAGGTGAAAACACCTTTCATGGTTAAGAGAAGTAAATATCTGCTTCTTTTTTCTTTTCTGTTGTAGATATTTTAAGCCTGCCAGAGGTGGGAACTGTGAGATGGGGCTTACACTTTGTCACTAAGTAACTCAGTTAAGTCCAGTTGAGTAACTGAAGGTGATCTTCCAAGTAGGGGAGAATTGATGCTGAGTAAAGATCTGCATAAGCCAAGATCATAGAAGGAGTTGAGAGCTTTGATCTCAGCACTGAATGTTGCTGCTTTTGTCAGAACTGCTCCAATCTTTCTTTTCTTATTATTTTTTTTCTGTTCTTTATGGTAACTGAAAGCAATCCTGCTGGGCAAAGTAGGCCATGTTTCTGGGGTTTGTCAAATGAGACTTTTTCAGCAGTCTGTAAAGTGTTTGCATTAACAGGGAATGAACTATTTATACTTTCAAATAATTTATTGAAACCTTGGCAAAGTCGGTATTTTTAAAACCTTCAGTTGTAATCCTCTTTGGAGAGCATTTTTAACTTGATGGTGTTCATTGTAGACAGTGTCTGTGCTAGATCTGAAATACTACTGATCATCACTGGTTTGCTAGCTGCCTGAAAATGTGATTAGAGTGTAATGAACTGTGAAGCAGAAGCCATTTGTACATGTCATCTTCCCTAGCCTTATACACCTCATCTTAATTTATTGTATGTAAATATAGAGAACAAATGAATAGTTAAATCTATGTAAAAAATGTTTAAAATACCCAAAAGTATCCTGTTAGGTGAATCTACTCCCTTTGTTTTTCCCAGTTATGAGGTTCAGTTTGTATTAGCTTCAACAGTCTTACTAGTTATTGTTTTTTAATCACTTGTAACTGTCATCATCCTAAAAGTAGTGAAGTTCTGTGTTCTGGTTCTTGGGTGACTGTTGTTTACAAACAAATGGCAAGGCTTTGGCCAAGCAGGGTATGTGCTATGAAGAGCAATATTTTCTCAAGAGATATGATTCCACTGGCTACTTAACCTAAACTGCTCACAACACAGTTTAAAGAGTTGCCTGAAGTTGATCAGATGATTGTTCCAGTAATAAGAACATCTAGCTGTTCAAGAACTTCAGTCTTTCAACTCCTGACATCTAGGGGAAACAAAATAATTGATGGCAAGACCTTGCAAGTCTGCCCTTTTTGACAGGAGGTGAGCTGGTGTCTGCACTTGGGCTTTGCTGTACTGTGTCTGTGCAGGCAGGATCCTCCTGCTTACTGCAGCTTGCTAGGAGTCATAATCATAGAATCATAATCATAATTATAGAATGGCTCAGGTTGGAAGGGACCTTAAAGATCATTTAGTTCCAACCCCCCTGCCATGGGCAGGGATGCCAATCATTAGACCAGGTCACCCAGGGCCACATCCAGCCTGGCCTTGAACACTGCCAAGGATGGGGCAGCCACAAGCTCTCTGGGCAACCTGAGACTCCAGGCCTAAATGTGTGAAATCCTCTTTGGAAAATGTAAATCCACTCCTCCTTTTGGAGAAACAAAGAATTAGAGGTGAAAGTAGCATCTAATTGAGCACTTGTTTGGGAAAGGCTCTGTTCTTGTTGGTATCAGACAGATTATCCCCTTCCTACGTGTGGAAGTGAAGAAGTTTGGGCTCCCCAAATTGACTGTAGCAAATGACAGGTAGCAAATGTAGCCAGCAAAAGCATGGGGAAAACTCTTGTAAAATTGTATTGATGGTATGAAGAATATTCAGTCAGGGTGAACTGTTGAGTTCCCAGTGAGACAGGAAGTCAGCCTTTTGTTGGAACTGTAAGTAGCTGTCATGTGCATGACACAAAATCTTTGGTTTTAAACACAGTGTTACCACTAGAGCCTGTTGGGATGTCCTGCTGTTCCTCAGGTGCTGCCCTTTGTTTCAGGGTATCCTCTTTCCTAGTCTGTTGCAAATTGGGTTAAAACCTGTTTTGAGTTACTTTAATGGAACTGGTTTCCTCCCAGTGCAGTTTTAGTCCAGCTAAAATATTTTGTTGCTTTTCGCTTTAGTCCAGCTGCAGGCAGTAAATGCCAGCAGTGGGCTCCCAGTTCTAATGAACTTTGAAAAGCTGTGGTGTAGCTGTGACTGCTTCATGTTGTCATGTGTGTCCTGTGACTGTAAAACTGTTGTGCTTTTTTAGTGGTGTTAGGTGCAGAAAGCACCAGTACAAGTAGCTGTTCTGTGGCTTCTCTGAAAGCCCTTTGGAAGCCTGAAAATGCTGCAGTCCTTTCTCTCCCCAGAAGAGGGAACTCTGCAGCTGGAGCTCGTGTCCAGCCCTGGAGAATTGTCCTCACCCTGTTACTGGGCAGCTCTGGAAAAGCAGTGAAAACGATGTTTCCAAAAGACATACTGAAGAGTTTCATCTGGCAGCCTTCATGCAGTGTCCCTGGGGTGAAATGAGCAGAGTGAACAGCAGCATCCACTGCCTAGGGTTCAGAAGGGAATTCCCCAAGTTTGTTTTATTGCTGCATGCAGTAGTGTAACGAAGTTTGGTCAGAGTCTGGTAACTTCCTTGGGTCAAGTGGGTTCTCATTCTGTGACTTAAACCTTTTCTGGAGCCCCTTTCTGTGGTTCAGCTTCTGCCTTGCTCAAACCTCACTGCTCAGACACACTCAGAGGTTGTGTTTGCATATTTTCAGGTGCATGGACCTTGTCATAGCCTTGGTTTTACTTGGAAGTGTTTTCACTTCAGCAGTTCACAGCAGGGTTAAACTGTTTCAGATGCCACTTTGCATTTGGGATCTTTCTCCATGTCTGGACTGTTTAGAAAGGTGTCTGTAGCCACAGCCTGCATTCATCTTCACAGAGAGCTGAGATGAATGCATTCACTTATGTATGGGGTTTCTTTTCCCCTAGTGTGTGTGTTGTTCCTGGTGTTTAAAGCAGGTTCAGGCAGTATTTAGAGCATACTTTACAGCACTTTGGGATAGTGCAGTTATTAAAGAACATAGTCTTGTGTTTTCTTTCTACTGCAATGGCAGTATTTCTCTTTCAGATTGATTTGGATTTTGGACATTTTGCTCACTGCTGCTATGAGTTGTATTTCCTGTTCATCCTCTCGAGGCTGCACAGCATAATTAGTGCATTTGATAATCTTTTCACATGGTCATTTTTGGTGTTGCCCCTTCATAGAAGTTTTCACAGAATCACAGAATGTTAGGAGCTGGAAGGGACCTTGAAAGATCATCTAGTCCAACCCCCTGCCACAGCAGGATAATTTTTTTTAGGTCCTGCTTTTCTTAGGCACTAAGTAACTTGAAACACCACTTCCTTTTGTTAGAAGCTTTAATTCTCTGAAAACAGACTTGAGTTTCTCCTGATTGCAACAGAAACTGCTACCCTGTTTAAACACACCTGGAGGAAACCATCCTGTTGAGACAGTGCTTAGCAAGGGCAAGTTAAAAGTTTCTTCTGTATGATGTTGGCTGATTCAGGTTGAGCATTTGTTCCCCTGCACATTTTGTCTTGCTAGTGTTTACAGCTACCCAGTGCATACCTCTCTCCATCAGTCATTTAACCACCCATTTTAGACTAGCTCACTTTTGGCTAACAGTGTAATTTGGGAGAGTATCACAAGCTATGCTGAAATTGGGACAGAGCTTCTCTTCTGTACCCTTTATCCTTCATGCCAGCTAGCTTGTCAGAAAAGAAAATGGGAGTGGCTGCACACAGCTTATGCTTCACCCTGTAATGCACCTGTTTGACCTTCTCAGTCATCATCAGCACACCTAGAAGATACTGGCAAGGACTCCAAAGGTCCCTCTGACCCTTGAAAGTACTGGGTTTTTCCTGTTTGCTGCAGGGGATGAACCTCCCCATTCCCCACAGATTCTGAGAGCTGACAGTTGAAGGTTCTCCCTTCAGTTTGGCCAGGCCCTTCTGGTTCTGCATTATGTTGCACTGAAGCTCACAGCTCTCATAGGCTATGCTACTGGATCTCACTGGTTAACAAAAAGAAAACCACAAACAAACCCCCAAACCTTTAAAGCACTGTACCTTAGCTGCCAGCAGCAGGATGGTGTCAGTATTATAGTAGTTACTCTTTGTTACTTGGCAACCAATGCTTTTTGGTAGAGCACCACTGTAACCTGGTCAGTTAACCCGTGGGTTAGAGCAGGACACTTAGAGATCTCTGCATGTGTTCTAGCTGAAAATCCTTCTATGTTCTGTTTCAGATACTGCCTACTATCACTTTTCTTCCTTTTGGAAAGGAAAAAGGTTTGACCCTTCAGTTAGGTGTAACCAGGAGATATCCTAGGAGTGTGCTAGTACATAACTGATCCTGTTGAATGTGAACCACTTACTTAAGAGTGCTCTGACTTTTTCTGAGCAATGGTAGCTGCACCTTGAACAGGGCAATGAGACAGCAGAGACCTCCTGTTCATTTAGCAGCTCAGTAGATTGAGAGAGTTTGCACATTCTCTGTTTCAGCTTTGTTTAGCTCACAGTTCTAACATCATCAAAATGTCTTTATTTCACTAAGAGTGCAAAATACCCACTTCATGTTTGGGGCATCTCAGGGAGAGACTTGTAGCTGGAGTAAAGCCACATGCCTTGACCGAACCTGCTGATGTTGTGTGGGCTTCTGTTAGCTGAGAGTCCAGCCCTTCACTGTTCCAAAGTGTGAATATATTCCAGCTTGGACTGTGTCTCATTAACACTCCCCTGGTCACTGTGCTGGATACTCTTGTTGCTGTATGTAGTTCATGTTTTCTGCTGTTTCATTTGCAACTGGTTTGTAGATTTCAGCATAAAAAGAATTTTAAGAGCAAGTGGGAACTTTGTGAGTTTATTGCATTCTGTATCTTCAAAGTTTACATCCCTCAAAAGCCATGTTGTCAGCTCCCAACTGTTGTAATCTTTAGGGTCCCTCCAGCCAGCTTCTCTTTCTAGGATTTTTATAGCTAAACAGAAGGGATTTTTATTTTTGTAGCTTGTAACTTCAATATGTATAGTAGTTATTTCTACTCAGTGATCAGAGTTCTGTGAAAACATTACTTGTAAGAGTTGTGACTTTAAATCAGTGATAACAGCTTACAAGCAGATACCAGCATGTTAACAGGTAGAAACAGTTGTTCTTCAGCTTGGAAATACTGTGATGCTCTGACTTAGGGTCTGTACTGAATGTGTTTATGCACATATTCTGAAGTTGCACTAGGTAGGGGGGAAAATGAGCTTAAAATGGAATTAATAGATAAAAATATAGATTTATTAACATCTTGGGGTTTTTTGAACCGAGAAAGGTGGCATCTGGGGTTCAGTGTTGTTTTGGTTTTCCCACAGAACAGTTGCTCCCTTATGGTGCAGTTGGGGATATGTAGTATTTAGTGCCCAAGCCTAAGCAAAAGCACCTGCACCATTCTGCCTCTGTTCTCAGAACACACAAACTCAGAGCAAACCTGACTGCTCACAGCTGGACACCCTCAGATCTTACCTGCAAGCAGATAACCAGCCAAGAGAATATTGAGCCTCCAAAAGAAGTGTTTAAAAGTCAAAACTTGCTCATTTTTTCTTGACATCAAGTGATGCTTTCACATCCCAAACTGGTTTTCCTCTGTTTTTTTGGAAGCAGGCAGGCTGAGCTGAGAGAATCAGGGATACTGCTGTAAAACTCTTAGTCACCAAAGGTGGGAAGGCTGTTGATATGCCATGCAGGCAGAGGAAGTGGGATTGTGGAGTGGCTCATGGAAGCCTCTGCTATGTTTGCAACCCTCATTGGCTTCATCCAGTATTTCTGAAGCAGGTGATCATAGCATTGCCTGCTGTAACTGTGAGCCAGATCATTGCATGTGGGTGGTGTGTGTTACTTGGGTACTGGGGCCAAGCTCTGTCTGGAAGAAGCTGCAGCTTCAGTGGAGGGACAGAACCCCACCCAGCTCTGTGGTTAGCACAGGTGGCACCAAAGAGATCTCTCCTCTTCAGTCAGTTGTGTCACGATCTCTCCTGTGACTGAAGCTCCCAGAAGGCTCTTTGTGAAACTTCTGCTCCATGTGCTTCACAGAAGTTTGTAAATAGCAGTTTTTCACAGCACTGACTCCATTGCCCAATTTCCTGATGCATCTTTCTGTTGTCTTGTTATTTGTACTGTATTTCTCTGGAGATTAAACTGTGTGTGGATTCAATGATTTAAACTCTGCTTTTCCTCTTCCTCACTATCCCTACAAGCAAAAGTGAGTTTTCAGCTCTGTAGCAACCTGATGATGATGACAACTGCTTGGCTTTGAGGGCTGCAGTGTGACAAGCTTGGTCATTTTGAGAGGAGACCTATTTTGTTGACTGCTGCAGCCATGCTTCTGCCCCAGCTGCCTGCAATGGTCAAGTGTTTCAGTGCTCAAATAGACAGGAAAACCTCTATAGACAACATGCTAACATCATTTAGAGGTAAAAGTAATACTGTTTGATAACCTACAAAGATGTCCCACAACTGCTTGCACACCTCTGGTTCATCCTATTCCTCGAGGTGCTCACCCCTGGGGAAAAGCTGGAGTTTGTCTGGCTTTCTAAGGGATGTGTCTGAGACAGGTTTCAACAGCAAGACCATGTGTCCACATTGTTCCTTCCTCTTCCCATTGATGACAGCAAGGGGCTGGCAAAAGCAGTTTCTCTACTAGGAGATGAGGAAGCCAGCTTGGAAATGCTCATCCCTCGGGCTGGGCTTTAACAAACAAATGGGATTAGAGTGAGATTCGCCTCCGGTGTTAAGCCACATCCTGCTACTGCCTTTCCCACTGAGGTGCCCATTTCCCACAGCCTTCAGCAGCAACTGAGCATCATCATCCTCCTGCTGCCCTGCCCAGCTCTCCCAGACACACTTTGGGGCCACAAGCTCAGTGGTCATCAGGGCCAAATGGGGCTTGTGGATGTCAGGGGAAGCCTGGGGAAACACGAAATATTCCTTGCGTGGCTTTTTATATCCTAACTCTAACTGTCCCTATCTTCTACGTGATGTTTAGTATGATTTGGGTGGACAGTTGAGTAATAGTCATATTTGCAGGGGGGCCTAGACAGGCTGGATCCATGGGCGAAGGCCAATTGGATGAGTTTCAATAAGGCCACATGTTAGGTCCTGCATTTTGGGCGTAACAACCCCCAGCAGTGCTACCGGCTTGGGGAGGAGTGGCTGGAGAGCTGCCCAGCAGAGAAGGACCTGGGGGTGCTGATTGACAGCCGGCTGAACGTGAGTCAGCAGCGTGCCCAGGTGGCTAAGAAGGCCAATGGCATCCTGGCTTGTATCAGGAATAGTGTGACCAGCAGGAGCAGGGAGGTGATCTTGCCACTGTACTCGGCACTGGTGAGGCCACACCTCGAGTACTGTGTGCAGTTTTGGGCACCACAGTATAGGAAGAACATTGAGGTGCTGGAGAGGGTGCAGAGAAGGGCAACTAAGCTAATCAGGGGTCTGGAGGATAGGCTGGGGGAGCTGGGGCTGTTTAGCCTGAAGATGACGAGGCTGATGGGAGACCTTATTGCTCTCTTCAGCTACATAAAAAAAGGTAGTAGAGAGGCTGATGTTGGCCTCTTCTCCCTTGTGACTACCAATAGGAAAAAAAAAAAATAGAAGAAAATGGGTTCAAGTTGTGCCAGGACAGGGTTAGATTAGAGATTAGGAAAAATTTCTTCACTGAAAGAGTGGTGAGATATTGGAATAGGCTGCCCAGGGAAGTGGTGGAGTCACCATCCCTGGAGGTTTTCCAAACATTGGGTAGATGTGGCACTTCAGGAGATGGTTTAGGGCTAACTGTAGTGTAGGGCTATAAGTGTTGGACTTGATGATCTTGAAGGTCCTTTCCAACAGCGATGATTCTATGATTCTAGTTCTGTGTCTGGAGTGTGGTCAGTCTGGGTCAGTAGCATACTGAAGGGTGACAACTTTAATATTGAGATGACAGTTAATTAGGCAAAGTCTCAGACTGGTCAGTATAGCCTTCAGAGTGTGTTTGGAAGCTGTGTGTTTTGTTATTTTGGCCTTGCTTCACTAGTTTTAGCCCAAGCAGGACTGTCTCATCCTCCTAAGACTCCTTCCTTCAGCCACTTGAGGCCAGCTTTGTAGATCCCATTTGCAGAGGTAAGAGAAACATCTCTTGGTGGTAAGCCTCTGAGCCTTTCTCCTGAAGCACACTAAATCAGCCTGCATCTCTTTCACACAGAAAAGAAGACCATAATGCCACACACGGCAATGGGAGAGGTCACACCGGTGTTCCCTGCCCCATGTAACCATGGCCACATGGACAGCAGGCTCAGCCAGTGGGTGGTGGGGAGCTGCAGGTGGTGGCCAATGAGGAAAGGGTAGGGGTGGGCTGAAGGTTGGTTACCGCTACCTGGGTGCCTCTGGGAGACATCTGCTTGGGCTTCCATGGGCTATGGAGCACACTCCAGAGTCAGGACTTCAACTTAAATAATATCTGCTGGAAAAAAAACCACAGAGGGGAGAGGAAAGAGTCCAACAGGTTCTTGGAGTGTGTGGAGGACAACTCCCTGACACAGTTAGTGAGTGAGTTGACTCAAAAAGGCTCCCTGCCAGACCTGCTGTTTGCAAAGAGAGAAGGACTGGTAGGTGATGTGGTGGTTGGAGGCCATCAGAGTTTTTGATTCTTGGAGGAGTAAGGAGGAATGGTCAACAGAATGGCTACCTTGGGCATCTGGATTGTGGCCTTTGGCCTATTGAAGAGTCTAGTTCAAAGAGACCCTTGGGAGGCAGTCCTGAAGGGCAGAGGGGTTGGTTGTGGCCATTGAGGAAAGGGAAGGGGTGGACAAGGGGCTAGGACCTTGGTTACTGACTGGCACTTGGCTATGCTGTTGGCAGGGAGCAGAGACCTGGTTGCAGTGCAAGACAGCTGGTTGCTGATAAAGGACACCTGGCTGCAGGTTGCTGGTATGGGGCTGCAGGCACTGGCCTGGGGTTGTGGAATCAGGTGTTGGGGCCTGTTAACACTGGAGAGTCAAGAGAGCATGGCTGGGGGGCAGAGCTGGAGAGTTTTGGGGGGCGAGGGGTGGGACAGGTGGGGAGAATCTGTTGTGGGGCTGGAGGTGGCTGTGGGAAGGAGACACCACAACCCCCAGAAATCACTGGATGGAGTTTGCTTGCCTTCTGGGTGAGGGGGGAAGGAGGAAGGCTGCCAGCTGCCCCTCCCTCCCACTCAGCCAGGTCCCCTCCCCACAGAAAGGCTTTGGCCACCCCCTCAGGTCAGGCTCTATGCTTTCAGACGGGACAGCAGCGATGGATCTGAACAGCCTGTCCCAGCTGCTGGATGTTGCTCTCGGGCCCATTGGTGACAGGGTCCAACCCAGGGAACTGCTCAGAGTGCTGCGGGCTATTCTGGGGCTGCTAGCTCAGCTGAACCTGCCTGTCCAAGAGGTTCTTCAGCAGTGGAACCAGTCTGCCAGTGCACACCTCCCAGAGGAAGGGAGAAGGGGCAGAGGCCCAGGTCATGGTCCGCTCGCCGCTGAGGACTTGCTGCAAGGGAACATGAGCAGCCCCCAG
>VWZX01009223.1:0-12101 GCA_013399015.1 Galbula dea | reverse complement strand
TATCTTATTAAGGTCTTTTTACTTGTGGAGCCACCAGATTCCCCTCCTATCTCTTTCCAGTGTGTCAAAATACATCTTTTTTTTTTACTATGTCTTTTTAATCTGTGAGTTTCCCTTGTTTAACTTTTAAATCCTGGAGGTCTAATATAAACAATCAGATAACCAAAGGTGAAAGCCGTACTGAGAGAAGAAAAAAAGAACAAGGTGGGGGGCTGTTTTGGAGAAGGGGGAAGGAGGTAAAAATGGGGGAAAGAGGCCTCTTAAATCACAGTCCTTAAAATTACACACAGACTAATACAAGAAAAATATTTCAAACAGAATTCACATACACTAACTTAGCAAGAACAATTTAAACTCATGGATAGGAAAATTATTGCACACAAACTAGGATTCCTCACATAAAAGTTTAACAACTTAACAGTCAGGATCAGGTTACAAGAACTATTGGAAAGTCAAGAAAGGTTGTAAAACATCAAATGTAAGCACTAAATGATAGCATTCCTAATTATTTGTACGTCTCATTCACACACAATCATATAGAACTTAACAATCTAATCAGCAATAGCACCATATAGGTTGACCATCACTCATTCCAAAAATCCTAAGGGGTCCTCCTCTTTGTTATGCCGATTTTTCTTTTTTCTTTCTCCTTTTTCTGTTTTTTTTTCTTCTTTTCTGATTTTTTCCCTTTTTTTCCTTTTTCCCTTTGAAGTTACACTGCACACGGTACCAAAAGCCTTATAATTTCCCTCTGCAACTCCGGCTAGGAGGACTCAGTTACCCTGAAGAGGGTAACCCCAGGAGACTCAAACCCTGACCGAGGGGACTCAAACCCCTACCTAGAGGACTCAAACCTTGACCCAGGGGACTCAAACCCCAACCACGTTATGGGGACGCAAACTCCGACACAGGGGTGAGCACGCCAGCTCTTTTCCTTGCATAGGAAGTCTCTCTGCAGCTTACAGGAATCCCCTATACCAACATACCTGGTCCGCAGATGGTCCTTGTCTGCTGCTACAGTGATCGGATGAGTGAGGGAGGTCTTCTGAGAAATCTCAAGGGCGCCCAAAGACGTCCCCCTCTCATTCGGTTCCGCAGGCAAGCAGAGAGGGTCCCATCTGGGTGGCCAACTTAACCNCTGACCGAGGGGACTCAAACCCCTACCTAGAGGACTCAAACCTTGACCCAGGGGACTCAAACCCCAACCACGTTATGGGGACGCAAACTCCGACACAGGGGTGAGCACGCCAGCTCTTTTCCTTGCATAGGAAGTCTCTCTGCAGCTTACAGGAATCCCCTATACCAACATACCTGGTCCGCAGATGGTCCTTGTCTGCTGCTACAGTGATCGGATGAGTGAGGGAGGTCTTCTGAGAAATCTCAAGGGCGCCCAAAGACGTCCCCCTCTCATTCGGTTCCGCAGGCAAGCAGAGAGGGTCCCATCTGGGTGGCCAACTTAACCTGCGGAAGCAAACTTTACAACCCATGAAAGGTTATAAAGCAGGCATGTTTATTTACAGTGCTGGAGAGTGGGGGAATAGCTTCGCCAAACCACTCTACCCAGACAAGTTACTGACCGTTATTTAATGCCCTTATCTATACACATGCACTACTAGGCTATATATATGCAGTGGATAGGTGGGATTATTAAAATTAGTTCCAGGAACTCAGTCTCCTCCTTTTGGAGGAGATTCCCTGACTGGGAATTGAACCCGCGCCATGTAGATGAAATGCAAAGAATGAATTTCGTTACATTATCTTGCCAACCAGGGGATCCCCAAAGCAACACACGGAGCGGAGGTGCTGTAGATCTTGATCTATGCTAGAAGATGACCAAACCTGATGGTTTTGCCCATTTATCAATGATTTGTGCTGGCATAGTTTAACACTGTGTTTTGATCTATCCCACAACAGGGCAGGAACTTGAAGCATGTTTGACAGGGTGCCTCTAAGTCTATCACAGGCCTATGTAATGTAAACATAATTGTTTTGCTTGTCAAACACACAAGACTAACCAAAGATTAGTATGATATATGTGTTTTTCTGTATCCCAGCTGCAAATTACTTGAGCATGTTTACAGTCCTCCTCACTAATGTTGTTTTATTTTCCCACAGTAAATCTTAATGAGTCAAGTCTCGGTTTCATTATTTTGTAAGGAGGTCTGCTCAACGTAGAAATGCAGTATTAATGTTACTTCATAACCAGCATTTGCAATTTGACTATGTTGTGATAACTTCTTCCCTTTGTTTTTCTTTAATTTTTATGATCTTCCTGATGCTTCAAGTCAGTTTGAAACATCCTTTACAGGTAAAGTTTAGATCTGTCATTATAACCGATAGGGTTTACTTCTAGTCTCGGTGAAATGATCACAATTTTCTTTTCACTGCATTTAGAAGTGAAGACACTCCTATTTCTAGATGAATTGAAGTAAACCATCTTCATGGAATTTGGATGACGTCCATTTTCCGAGGTTAGGAAACCAGTTAGGCATCAAAGAGGTATAACAAAGCAAAGAGAAGTGCAGCTTATTTCAGGATATGTAAGTGATTAGAAGTATCTGTGCCTCCCTGAAGGACTAGCTTCCTACAATACATTCCTAACACATGGTTATATCATTTAAACTCTGAAAAGAGTGTCCAGCAGTGTGCCATGTAATTAAGTGTTGTCCAGAGCTCAGTGTGCTGCTATGACATAAATAAAGCTTGTCTTAACAGACTACGGACTGCCAGTGAAGAAGGGAATTAGTGTTTCTTTAACTACAGAGGGACACTTGTTGAAGAAAGAAACAAGACAGTATGAGTAGCAAGAGTCTTTAAGGGAAATAATTCTGTGAGTATAGATAGAAGACAAAAGACTATAGATTTCTTCAAAGTAGCAAAAGTAGAGGAAGGAATTATAATAGAACAGTAAGAAGAAAGATAACAAAAAGATGCCTCCTGTTCCAGATGCTAGACAAAAATGTAGACTTCTTTGAATGCAATGTGGATGAAGTGTTTCGTTGCAAGCTCTCATTCAACTTTGAATGTGACAACTTTGAAGAGAACTGTTCTTACACTAAAGCAGTAAATTTACAATTTCACTTAATTAACACATGCACACACACACACACATATATATATGGGTAAACCAAACGTTTCTTGTTTGTTTGATTGTTCATCATTATCAATGATGTTGTGGTGGGGTAGATCTGTCTGGATTTTGGTTGGTTTTTTTTTTATTTGTTTGCATTTTTGTTTTTTTGGGGGTCTAGTGCATGTGACGTCCCTGCCATGGCAGGGGGGTTGGAACTAGATGATCTTCAAGGTCCCTTCCAACCTCAGCCATTCTATGACTCTATGATTTGTTTTTTTGTTTCTTTATTTGTTCAGGATTGTTAGGGGTTTTTTTGGGAAGGAAGATTCCACTGCTGTGTGTAGTCTGAACTGAGGCAGTAATACTGCTCTTGATATACACAATCACATGCTTCTTCAAGTATAATAACAAGTCTATGTTAAAGGAAAGTCTATGTTAAAGGAAAGGAAAATATTGTTAGGATATTGCCTCCAGCATCAAATACCCTAGGAATCCATTTACAATTAGAATCCACTTCATCACTTATGTTTTAGTGTTTATTAGGAACTTGAAAATCAATTTATCAAATGCAGGCTGCTGGAAAGGAAAAAGAAATAAAAAGAAAATACTTTGTTCAAGCTTCTCAGTAATATTATATTGGGATTTCAGCACTTGAATGCCTGCAACATAATCTGAGCCTTGTAATTAGTAATCATTTATTACAAGCTGAAAACACCATACAGAGCTCTTATAGCCCCAAAGGACTTGATTGTTAACTGCATCTCATGTTGTTTTACGATTCCAATAACTAAAATCTGTTGACTGTGATTTTATTATGGTTTGCAAGGAAAGAAAATGACTGTATCTTCTATTCTCCTCTAGCCCCAGGCATTTGCTGTCTGTCTTGTTTTCTGTCACAATTAAAACAAAAAATCTAGAGAGAAGTATATTTATTTCTTTGTCCTAGGTGGCCAATGGAAATTGGCCATGTGAAAGTAATTGATGATATTAAATTAACGTATTTAATCTTGAGTTTCAAGATGTAGTGCCCTGTTCATTAATATACTTAAGACCATATGGTTGATCCTGGTTTTGGTGTCAGTTTGTATGGGTAGGCACTGCCTAGGCACACCATAAGATACACTTATTGATTCTTAAAAGGTCTTTATTCACACTAGAGCCAAAGCAGCTGGTAGAGTGCTAAAGAGCGCTCAAGTCACCCAAATCTCTGGATATTGCTTTCCGCTGCACCATCTGTATCCTGCTAAATATTCTCAACTTTTGCCAAGTTTGGCCAATTTATATGTTAAATCGGTTGGTAAAACCGGATCCAAGATGCCTGTGCAAGGGAAAAACAGTGTTAAATTGCGAACTGTTATACATTAATCATTTGTTTTGGAAAGACCCAATTCAAGTTTTGCTGCACAAATAATGGCAGTAAAATGTCATTGTTTTTGTCAGTCTCCAAGGAAATATAGGAGGGCAAGTGTGACTTCAGCACATTTTATTCCCAGACAGGGGTGCCATCTTCAGTCCTGAGAGGAAGTGTTATCCAGCTTCTTTTAGGAAGGGTCAGGAAGCAACAGTTCCATGAAACAGCTGTAGAATAATCCACAATTACAAATGCTTTTCGTCCACTATATGGTATAACTGAATGAGTCAAACTGGCTAATTACTGATATTTTACTGCTTCAGAACTAACTAAACATTCAAGCAATCCTGAGTACTATACATTTAGTGTTACTATTTGATGGTAATTATCTGTAAGCAAACCTGTGATTTTATTTTCTGTTAGATTAAACATTGAGTTAGGATGACAAAAATCACATCTATAGATATGATGTGCTGATTTTCTTGCAAATTGAAAACCTGCTTCATTGTGTCAATAATGTTCCATACACTGATTTCGTGTCGGACATCTCCATGATGATATTTGATTATTTCACTAAAACCTATGGTATTCATTAAAAGTATCTTTCTGGGGGGTGGATTTTCTTTTCTTTATTTTTGGCAGAGATGTGTTTTGATTTTGGTTTTTTTCAGGAGTTTCTGCTTTTGTCTTTTAAAAAAATCCTTTGATTTTTAGCCAAGAGATTTTTTTTTTTTAAGAATGCTTTAAAATACACTGAATGTTTCTATCCCTTTGTTCTTCCCCTACTTAATTTTTATTTTTATATGTTTTATTTTTACACCTGAAGCTCTAACGTTACAAAGATATTTACATTTTGCAGGGTTTGTCTGTATATTGCCAGCAATAAGATATTCCCAAATTTTAATTTCAGATCCCTGTTATTTTCTCTCCCCACAGTAATATTTTTTGCCATTTCCCACTCTCGTCTTGAATGAATGTGTATTCATTTCAATGAGAAAACTTCCCTGCTGGGATTTTACAATATATCAGGGTGGCCTAATTTCAATGTTAAATTAATTCAGCTCTAGGTTAAATAACAATGTAAATAATTTCTTAGACAAGCTAATGTGACATAAACAATTCCTTTTGAAAATATTTGTAAATGTTGTATAGCCTTGCTTTAGTGGCTCTCTATTTGACCTGCAGTAGCTATGAGAATCAGAGCACTCAAGTCTAGAAAACAAAGGCTTGTTAACTTCTGCATAAAATTTCATATTGATTTACTCAAACATTTCTTCATTTTTAACTACCTTTTTCCTTTTTGCCGTAAGAAATACAACGGCTTTGCAAAGGAAGAAGGGAAAAATATGGTATTTCAAGGTTTAATGAAAGGGAGATAAAAGTACAAGACTCTTTTTCATTAATGGAGTTTCACAAACTCTTTCTAAACCTACAAATCAGTCAAGCCTGTGCTGGATGGGTCTGAATTTGTAATTTACTTACACTTTCAAATGACTGATGTTTTATATATCACAGATATATATGTGATAAGTAAAAACACTGCATAGCTGGCTTTTTTAAAAGTGTACACTCTTTTTGTAAAATACAGACGATGTTATTAAAGGGCTAAGCTATTCTTTCTAATCTCCCTGATTTTATTGCTACAAGTGGTACACAGAAGATATGGTTTGTTTATTGAATTTTTGCATTATTCTTAGCTGATTTCCCAGTTGCAATTAATTTAGGTTAAAATATAAATCCTGAAACATAGTTACAAGTAATGACTTCAGAAAATATATAATTAACTTACGGTATGGTAATTTTTTAAAAGTCTATATGAAACTATCAGCAATCAAGAGGAGAGAAAAACTTTTAATTAAAAAAAAACCAAAACAACACCAAACCGACAAAACAAAGCACAACAACCAAAAGTAAGGGGAAAACACAACAACAAACAATGAATAATAATAATAATAAAAAAAAAAACCGCAAGAAAAAGGCAAGTGTCGAACAACTCATTTGCCTTTCCAAATGGCAACTCAGACATTTTCTTCTGTCTTCAACACCAGTGAGGAGCTCTGGGACCCACAGAGGCCTGAGCTACAAACCCATGACAGTAAGAACGATAAACTCCTAGCCAGCCCTGAACTTGTGTGGGATTTACTGCTCTACCTGGATCCCTATAAGTCCATGGGCCTGATGGGATTCATGCAAGGGTATTTAAAGAGCTGGCTGATGTCATTGTGAGATATCTCTTCATGATTTTCAACACTCTTGGGAATCTGGAGAGGTCCCAGATGACTGGGAGCTGGCAAATATTGTCCTGATTTTAAGAAGGGCAACAGGGATGACCCTGGTAACTACAGGCTTATCAGTGCTTCTTCTGTGCCTGGTAAAATTATTCAGAAGATCATTCTGGGAGTTATTGAAAAACACCTGAAAAGCAATGCAGTCATTGGTCATAATATAGGTTCACAAGGGGAAAATCCTGCTTTACAGACTTTAATTCTTTTTACAACGAGGTTGCACACATAGTTGACTAAGGGAAGATCGTTGATTTAATGAGTTTGGATTTCAGCAAAGCTTTTCATGTTGTCTCTCAAAGTATCCATCAGGACAAAATGTCTAGCATATGGCTGGACAAATATCTAATGAGATGGGTGAACAATTGGCTGACAGGTCGAGCTTGAAGAGTTATAGTAAATGGGGTTACCTTGGGATGGCAACTGGTCACTAGTGGGGTTCCACTGGGCTTCATTTTAGGGCCAGTGCTCTTCAGTATCTTCATAAACCACTTGGATGCAGGACTGGAAAGTATACTAAGTAAGTTTGCCAATGACACCAAACTGGGAGGAGCTCTTTACACTATCAAAGGCAGAAAGGCCCTGAAGAGAGATATGGACAATTAGAGGTTTGGGCAATCACCATCCATATAAAGTCTAACAAAGGCAAGTGCCAGATTTGCATCTGCGACAGGGTAGCCCTTGATGTACACGCAGACTGGGCAACAAGAGGCTGGAGAACAGGTTTTGTGGCTACCGGTCAATGGCAATTTGAGTATGAGTCAACAGTGTGCCCTGGCAGCCAAGAGGTCTAACAGTATCCTAGGGTCAATTAAGCACTGCATTGCCAGCTGGTCAAGAGAAGTGATTGTCCCACTCTACTCTGCACAGGTGCAACCTCACCTCAAGTATTGTCTGTCATTTTGGACACCACAACATAAAAAGGACATAAAGCTGCTAAAGAGTATCCACAGGAGGGCCACAAATAGGGTGAAGGGTCTAGAGGAGAAATTGTATGAGGAGTGGCTGAAGTCACTTGGCTTGTTCAGGCTGGGGAAGAGGAGGCTGAGGGGAGACCTTATCATGGTCTACAGCTTCCTCATGAGGGGAAGTGGAGGGGCAGGAGCTGAACTCTTCTTTGTGGTGACCAAGAGTAGGATCCAAAAGAACAATGTCAAGTTCTGCCAAGGAAGGTTCAGGTTGAATATTTGGAAAATGTTCTTCACCTTCACCTAGGGAAGCAGTCATGGCACCAAACCTCACAGAGTTCAAGGAGCATTTGGCAAATGCCCTGTCCTGGTTTGGGTTAAAACAGAACTAATTCTGTTCAGTAATTTTACTTTTTAGTTGAAGCTCCTCTAAGAAATTGCACTTTCTGAAACTAGCAGCATGTTTTCACAGACACTGCCAGCTTCCAGCAGTGATAAGGCCTAATGTTTAGATTTACTGCCAGGGATTGGTATGCAGAGCAAGGTCATTGCTAAATCTTGAGTCTCCTGTTGGGGGGTGCAGAGAAAAGGCTGCACCTTCAGGGAGGAGCAGACAGGGCACATGACTCTAAACTGACCAACTAAAGTATTCCATCCCATATACATCATATTCGATATATAAGCTGGGGGTCAGTCCCCCCTTGCTAGATCTTTCTTTGTCGGATCCTTCTTTGATTTTTCTTGGATTTTCCTTTGATTTTTCTTTGATCTTTCCTNAAGGGGGAAGCATCTGTCATTGGGTTGATGGTCAGCCCAGCCTCAACCCTCGACATGCCCTGAGGCACAAAGTGTAATTTTGGGGTTGTCCTGTGCAGACACAGGAGTTGAACTTTATGATCCTTGTGGGTCTCCTCCATCTCTGGAGATTCTGTGATTTTATGATTTCATAAGTGGTAGTGTTGCTTTGCTTCAAGTGTTCCATCAGAATTCAACAGAATGACACTCAGCTACCTAAATTAAATCAGAGATGTCAGCTCTTCTGACTGGATGATAATGGCTAATTTTTGCAATTTGTTAATAGTCTGTCTGATATCTATTGAAGAATTAGGATGTACTGTGAATGCCATCTCTGAAAAAAAACATGTAATTCTCTACATGAACCTGATCTGGCAGGAGGGCTGGACTAGATGGTCTCCAGAAGTCCCTTCCAACCTCTGTAATATTCTGTAATTCTGTGATTGTGATTTTTAAACTCATATACTTTTGTCACATGAATTTTCACTATTAATATGCGTTCATTTTTTGGAAATTATAGTAGCATTTTATAATAGATTAATACAGACATTATTTAAACTTTGTCTTTAAGTCTTGGGACATGGAGGAGGCTTAGCATGTAGAAACATTATAATCACCTGGCATTCAGTGATCTAGCTCACAGTGACTGTATTTAAATAATCTCTACTGTAGTTTTAATTGGTAAGTTGTGTTTTTTAAAATTATCTCTTAGATTTTCCTTAAAACAAATAGAAAATAATCACAAATTAGTCTTGAAATACTATTGTACAAGTCTTTTTAAGACTCAATCTTTCAATTAGATTTCAATAAGAGCAAAAAGATGAAGGATGAGGGGATGTGAGGACTTAAGCTCATGAATATCTGGAAAAATTGTTGTTTATCGAATTCCATAATACTAAATGGTTTTGTTAATGGTTGGGTTTCTGAGAACAATCATATTATATGGGCTGTACCACTACTTTTAATTTAGGATTGCACAATTCCTTTGTGGTGTATATGCACAGGTTTCTTAACACTGCATCAATATTTAGAAGAAAAACGGCTATGCACATGAAGACATGACTCTTTGTTTCTCTGTCACACAGTAGTAGCAGATATCTCAACATTCCAAATTACCATGTTATGTAAAACCAGACAAATCAAAAATGAAACTTCAGGTATGCAAACACTGTCAGATCCAAAAGCAGTACAGCAGGAGTCTCCCAGATATATTAGACTCACGGTGCATGTGTAAATCATCTCAATATCTCTATCACAGCTTATTTTCATGATACCCAGAATCTAGAATGAAAAGGTAATGAATTACTACTAAGGGAGTTGTCCATTACTGAAATAAATGACTTCTGCAGATCAGAGCATGTTTCTCAAACTATAATTTTGTAAAGTTCTGTCTTTTAAAACAGGAGCACGAGCAAGATGCAAATTCACATTTGTTTCTCATAGAAATCTTGAGTAAGATATTTCCGTCTTGCCCTGGGATTACGATCTTCATATGTTTTGCTCCATATCTCTTTCTTAGACCTATAAGAAGTTTAATTGTATCATAATCTTTCTTCTGCATTTTCAGAATTTTAAAACTTGAAAAACTCATTGTCCTGGTTTTTAACTGCTGGGATCAGTTTTATCAAAGCTGTGTATTCCATACCCCTATGTCACTTTAACAACACCCCCAACCACCCCCCAGGGGTGTCATTCACACCCATCCTGGAGAGCGGTAGGGAGGGCAGTCCCGCAGGAACCAGGGGGATATTGTCTTGGGCTGAGAGAGACTTCCAGAAGGGACTCATGGGAGACGGAGAAAAAAAGACCGGGATGCTGCAGGGGCTCTTGCTGAGATCCCTTCATGCCGCTGGGACCCGCCAGGACTTTCTTGACGGTACCCTTTCCAGCCACAGGAATTCTCCAGAAATCTATCTTTCCCAAGATTCCTTCTCGACCCTTACTCTTCAACTAGACTGTGATTTTTCATCTGCAGAACAAATAGGTGCCTTTGTTTGGGACTCGGGGGAGGGGAAGCACGTGGAGCTTGGGCGCAGGGGTTTATAGCCCCATTCTTCCTGTGCCCCAGGGCGCTGGGTTGTTAGTTCTGGGTTAAAACTAAGTTGTTGCATTCATTGTAATGTTCATTTTCTTATCTTTTATTAAATTGTAATTTTGACTTGTAATCTCTCTTGTATTGAGATCATATTGAAATCCTGCTAGTTTTAAGTTCTTGAACTCTTAAAGTAGTACACTCATTCACCAAGGGTCTCATCAAGAGTATGCGACCTAGAAAGGTATTTTCAGAACACCTGTCCTCTTTAGGTAGCAATTGGTGTGAGGGACTATATTTTTGACAATCTGTCTCAAGGCATGTCTCAAAATTTGCTGCATAAAGATTAACCGACATAACTGCCACAGTCAAGAAAGTGAAAATTCCCACACACACCAAAGGCCCCTTGAGGTTACAGAGACAACTGACTTAACATCAGTTATGTGTATGGTGCATGCTGATTGGGTCCAGCCACCCAAGCCACAACCAATGGGAAGGCAAAGAAGGCTGCATGGACAGATCAGGGACTTGGTACAACTGCACTAGACCAGAGCAGACATGTCACACATGCTATTGCTTTGATGATGATCGGAATAATGTGGGATGTCTAGCTTAGAAAAGGTCTGTAGGAAAACAACTGTGAGCTCATCCACAGTTGGAGGAACAAGACTACAGATCGATGGGATGCCACTGGATCCAATGGCATTGACTATCTTTGCTGCACTCTCCACATCTTCCAACACCCCCAAGTCTCTTTCCTCAGGGCTGCTCTCAAGCAAATCCTCACTCAGCCTGTATCAGTGCTTGGGATTGCCCTGACCCAGATGTAGGACCTTGCACTTGGTCTTCTTGAACTTCATGAGGTTGGCATGGGCTCACCTCTCCAGCCTGTGCAGGTCCCTCTGGATGGCATCCCTCCCCTCCAGCATATCTTTAGCACTGACCTGGAGGAGAAGATCAAGTACACCCTAGGTAAGTTTTCAAACAACAAATTGGGCAGAAGTGATGATCTGTTTGAGGGTAGGAAGGCCCTACAAAGGGATCTGGACAGGCTGGATCAAAGGGCCAAGGCTAATGGGATAAGGTCAAACAAGTACTAGGTCCCTCCCCCCCAGCTTATCNGAGTGGCTTAGCAACCTTGTCCGCCAATTCCCTCAGTACCCGTGGGTGTATCCCATTGGGTCCCATGGACTTGTGAACTTTCAGGTTCTTCAGTTGGTCACAAACCTGATCTTCACTTATCACAAGCAGTTCTGTCTTCCTGACCCTGCCATTATCTTCTTTGGCTTTGGGGGTCTGGTGGGAGCCCTCGCCAGTGAAGACTAAAGCAAAGCAGCTACTGAGAAGTTCAGCCTTCTCCATGTCATCCGTCACAAGTTTTCCTGTTTTTCTCTGAGGGGTCCCACACCTTCCCTAGTTTTCCTATTGCCATAAATATATTTATAGAAGTGTTTACTATTCCACTTGATTTCCCTGGCTAGATTTNCTTGATTTCCCTGGCTAGATTTAACTCCCACTGAGCTTTAGTATTCCTAACCAATTCCCTTGCTCACCTGACAGCTTCCCTGTATTCTACCCTTTCTAGTTGACCCTTCTTCCACTCCTTCTATAGACTCTTTTAATAAGACAGCATGTCCAGGAGCACCTTGTTCATCCAGGC